>JASDQU010014756.1:1269-19787 GCA_032191745.1 Picea mariana | reverse complement strand
AATAGCACCTGTCTACATCAAATAGTGACACATCATGTCATCTATCAATCACATCATAATCAAATATAATAGGTCTAACATCAAAAAGGGTCCAGATCACTTGCGAGCAAGTGTCCTCAAATAATAAGTGTTCTCAGTGCGCCAGAGTGGGATGTTACAATGCAGCAAAACAACATGCCATCAACCCATAATGCCTCATAATCAAAATCAAATGTTTTAATAGCATAATAATCCGGATCACTTGCGAGCAAGTGTCCTCAAAGAATAAGTTCGCTCAGTGCACCAGAGCGGGATGTTACATACATGCCCCTCTTGGTCTATACTTCATCCTGAAGTTTTAAAGTGCAAGTGTCGAAATAATGTGTATCAGAGTATCACAACTCTATCTATCAAACAAAAATGGAAACTTTTGGTGCATATCATATGTGTCCTCCCAGGTCACCGAGTGCGGACTATAGTTGTCCCACTAGAACTTGACCTAATCTACTATTCGACGTCGTAGTTGTCAAACGTGATGATCCAAGATGTGGATTGGCTCAGCCATGAGCATCCCCTTGTTCGATACCTGCAAGGAACTCATGTTAATAACATGTGTAGGATCACTAATATAATGTCTCAAAAAAAATACATGAAAAATATCATGCATATGCCAAAAAGAATCAAGAAAGGCTAGTCGATAGGCCACGTGCCCCTTTCTCTCCACAATATCGAAAGGTCCCATGAACCTAGGAGAGAGTTTAGTTCTCTTTCCAAACTTGATTGAAATCTTATGCAGTTTAACCCATAAGAACACTCGATCACCAACCTCGTAACTACGGTCGACATGGTGCGCATCGAAATAACTCTTCTGTCGATCCTGCACTTCTTTAATCCTTTGTCTTATCATTTGCATTTTCAATTCCATTTATTGGATTGCTTCTGGTCCCACTAGGACCCTATCCTGAAGCTAATCCCAACTCAAAGGCATCCGACACGGTCACCTGTAAAGAAACTCTAAAGGCACCATCTTAATGGTGCTTTGGTAACTATTGTTATAAGCGAACTCCACCAGTGGTAAGAATTCTTCCCAACTCTTTTGTTGGTCCATCACGTACATGTGCAAGATGTCCTCCAAGGTTTGGTTCGTTTGTTTGGTCTACCCATTAGTCTCTGGGTGATACACAGTACTAAAGTTAAGTTGGGTTCCCAAGGCCTCTTGGAAACTCATCTAAAATCATCTAGTAAAGACCGATCCTCGATCGGATATAATCCTCTTAGGAACACCATGCAGCCTCACAATCTCACTGATGAAAACACTAGCTATGTCAGGTTCCTGATATGTCATACACATAGGAATAAAGTGAGCACTATTTGTCAGAGTGTCTACTACTATGAAAATCAAATCATGTCTCCTTGCTGTCAGTGGCAATCCAACAATAAAATCCATCGAAATAACCTCCCATTTCGATTCCGAAATAGTGTGTGGTTGTAGTAATCCTGTTGGGTGTCTATGTTCAGCCTTTACCTGCTGACATTCTAGACATCTGGCCACATAGTTGACTATGTCTGCCTTCAATCCCTTCAGGAAGAATAAGGGTTTAATGTCCGCCCTCACCTTAAACTCTAGGAGCCGTGCTTAGGATCAACATCCTCAACTCGTCATTCGGTGGTACGTAAATCTGATTTTTAAACCTCATTAAACCATTGTTATCAAATGAAAATCCTTTAAATCTAGGTACCATCATTGTGTTTTATCCGATAAAACCCTCGACCTATTTGTACCAGTCATCGTCACGCTGTAAAGTTAGAATATTTTCATGTAGATTCATCTGAAGAGGCATCAACGAAAATATGCGTTGTCTCCGAATGAATGCATCTGCCACTCAGTTCACTGTTCCTTTTATGTAAGTAGTCTCGAAGTCATACTCTCTAAGAAATTATGACCAATGCCGTTGTCACGCATTTAGGTCGCTTTGCATAAATATGTGTTGTATTCCATAGTGGTCAGTATTTAGTTTGAATTTTCATCCAACAAGGTAGTGTCTCCAAACCTTCAAGGCATATACAATGGCTAACAACTCCAAATCATGCATCACATAGTTTTCCTCATGCCTTCTCAGTTTCCTCGAGATGTAAGCGATCAGTCGTCCGTCTTGCATCAAGACACCGCCTAATCCTTCCTTGGATTCGTTAGTGAATACCAAGAAGTCTGCATCCATGTCAGGGACCTTTAGTATCAGTGTTGATGTCAACAACTCCTTGAGACTTTAAAATGCTTCTGCACATTTCTTGGTCCAAACAAACTTCTTTTTTTTCTTCTGCAATTCTGTGATCATATTTTCTATCTTCAAAAATCGCTCGATGAACTTTCGATAGTATCTTGCTAAACCCATGAAGCTATGAACTTCAAGGAAATTCGTCGATGCAGGCTATTCCATAATGGCCTCGACCTTTGCTGGATCCACGACGATGCCTTCATCAGAGATGACATGCCCTAAGTAGTGAATATTCGATTGATAAAATGAGCATTTGGACAACTTCCCATACAATTTGTGCTCTTGCAGACACTGTAGTACCAAGTGCAAGTGCTCTTCATGCTCCTCCTTCGTCCGAGAGTAAATCAAAATATTTTCAATGAATACTTGGAATAACTTGTCCAAGTACTTGCGGAACACCCCATTCATCAAACTCATAAATACCCCTGGGGAATTTGTTAGTCCAAACAGTAAATTAATAAACTTGTAATGTCCAAAACTCATCTTAAAGGTGGTGTTAGGGATGTCATCTTCCTTAATCTGTAACTAGTGGTACGATGATCACAAATTGATCTTTGAGAACACTGTCGCACCCTTCATATGATCGAACATATCATCAATCCTCAGCAACAGATATTGATTCTTAATCGTGGCCTTGTTCAATTGACGGTAGTGAATGCAGAGCCTCCATGACCCATCCTTCTTTTGTATGAAAATAATAGACGCACCCCTCGGTGACACACTTGGACGTATTAGTCCTAGGTCCAATAATTCCTTTAGTTGCATTCTCAACTCATGTAACTCCGGGGTCGACATCCAATAAGGCGTTCTCACTATTGGTTCAGTCCCCGGTTTTAGATCTATAGTAAACTCCAGTTTCCTCTCTAGGGCATCCCAGGTAACTCCTCCGAAAATACATCTGCAAACTCTCTCATCACCGGAAGGTGTTATAGACCTTCCGCTACTCCCTTATCGTTTAATGCAAGGATCACATAAATCTTTCACTCCTTGCGCATGCTTTTTCGAAGCTGCAAGGAAGTGATGAACCTAAGGGAAACTCCCTGGTTCCATCCTACAAGAACACGTCTATGTCCCTCATCATCGACCAAGCTCAACCATTTCATCATGTAGTTGAGTATCGCCTCATGTGATTCCAACTATTCCATACTAATCACGATGTCATAAGATCCTAATATCGTGACGTACAGGTTGGCCCTGGTGACAATCTCTCTCAGGTTAAGGATATAGCCCATAACCTTTCCTACAACCTTTTGTTTGGCTCCCGAGGCCATCTCTACGAACATAAAATCATCCTGTTCGACTGCCTTTACCTTAATCCTTTTTAGCACTACACTAGAACTGAAACTCTCGGTAGCATATCTATCAAAATACTAAGGGTCTGGTCAACGACGATACCTGTCATCTCGAGCATAGTCAACTGATGCTCTGCCTGGCGGTTATTCATCGTTGCATGAATCTGATGGGCCTTGCCCATATCTCCCATGGTAGTGGTTCCAGCTGATCCATATGCTCTAGTCCTCTCCACAGAGCAGTCGCACTGGTAGTGTGGCTCCCCACACATCCAACACACCTTCTTCGGCCCAGTAGTCCTGGTACCCGAAGTAGAAGATTATGGCCCACCAACCTAGAATCCTGGTCTGTTCTACTGAACAAGCCTAAACTACTGCTACTGCAGTCGATGTTGCTACTGATGATGTGGTCCTCGATAAGGTGTTCACTATTGGGGCATCAATTGCCGAGGTTTAGTGAAAGTGGATCCCCTCTAGAAGCCACGATACCCTGGCGTATGTCTATATAGTGTCTAATGCTATTGTGCACTAGATGACACCTGCCTTGCTAGTCTTGCTAGAGTCCTGGTCTAACCCCTGCTAATAAGCTCCTCCTCTGCTATGAGGGGCTTCTGGACGACATCATGCAAGGTTTGAGGCATCAAAATCCTAACCTTGGCACGTATGTTGCTGTTAAGGTCGAACATGAATCTGTTGACCTTAAGTTTCTTAGTGTTAAGATGCAGAGCATACTGGAGTAGCTCCATAAAATAGGTGTCATACTTGGGCACCGTACGACCGCCCTGTCGTAAGGTGTCGAACTCGTTGAGATGACACTCAATGAATTCCTCTAATAGGTATCTCTCTCACAACCATTCCTTGAACAGTTCCCATGACTCGTTTTTGACGACCATGTTCAACTGGGGTAGGAGCATCTTTTACCATAGAAGAGCGCTTCCTTTCAGTTGGAAGATCGCCATGCAAATATTCATGTTGGAGGTATAATCATGAAGTGCAAAGCACATCGCCATATACTCCAACCATGCCTCAGTGGCTGTGCCGTCCGAGGCACCAAAGAACTTGAGAAATTTGACCTTCTTGAGCTCCCGGTGAATGCTACCAGTACTAACCGGAGCACACAGTGGACCCTCAGGGGGTGCCGGTGCTCTGGCCTCATCTCTATCCAAACAGTTGATCAGTGCCTTAGACATGCACTGAAAAGATCTCATCATTCCTACCACATCACCAACTGCTATCTTCTTCTGCTCGATAACCTGTTCATCTCCCTGGGGGTTAGATCCCTCAGGCATCAATGCTACTAGAGGTGTCGCCCCTCCTCCCCTAGCACCCCGTCGTCTGCCTCCTCAGTGTCCTCTAACCATTATTACCTACATGCATACAACTCAACTCAATTAGCAACATTATAATTAAATCATATCAATGAAAGCCGTAGTGATCCCTAGTCGCAGGTTGAACCTTTCTCTAATACCATATGTAATGACCCCATCATTACGACAACAAGTGAAGCTGGTTTTTTTTTTTTTCAGGATTTAAGAGGCAAGAAGGCAATGATGACAACAACTTAGTCAAACCACTGACGATGAATGATAGCACGCAGTCCAGGAAACAAAATACTACGACACCACACACTGGCTCAAGACAATTGGAAAACATGCACAAAATAACAAGGAGGATGACTACCCTTCCAACATAAACATGACCAATCCTACAAGCTAAGGCACAACACCCCCATCCTGACACCACAGCCTAGACGAACAAATACTAGAACCTCAAGGCGCGCAGACCTAACGCCTGAAGGCGTTCGACTCTTGTGCCAAGAGAAACTTGTACGCTCGTCATCACTCACACAAAATAAACTACTCAGGCCAATATCTCATTCACCACTATCCCCTAGGGTGCGCCATGATCCCCTGATCAGGAATCATGCCGTTCCCTGGGTGATAGATGCGTCAATAACCTTGGCGAAAAACAAAAGGGACCAAGACTCAAGAAAACTCCGATGAGCTATGAACCGAATACTGACTGGGAGATTATACCTACCCCCAAAAAAGGTTGATGAGACATAAGGGGATGAAGACAAGGGGTGACACCAACCCACACAACATCATCCCTGCCCCGACCAATCACCCAGTCTAATCGTTCTATGATTACATTCAATTTTAACAAGGGTTCCATTCTAACGAGGAACATCAAGTTACAATTAGACAATAATGCGTCCTCTAAATAAACATTAATACAATTAATTTTGCAAATCCAAGTGGTCAATACTAAAACCATAATTATAAATTCCCTCTATCCTTAATTAAATATCAATCCAGCGCGTCTAAAATTTGCAATCCATTCCTTACTTACCAATCAAATTTTAATCTTTAACACAACCTAATAGGTCAAGTCTATGTTAATCCAAATTGTCCACCCAACTAGACATTAACTTAAATAACAACATTTACAATCTTAAAGTAGAATTCTATCATTATAAAACTTATGAAGAATTAAATCTCAACATGTAGTCTAGTTGTATTGACCGAACTAACAATACTTTCTGTCTAATAATATTAGAAGGAAACTACTAACTATTAGTAGGGATGGAGCAATTTATCGAGGAAATTAACATAGAGGTTACTTAACAATTAATATAGAAATAACAAGGCAATTACATGACCATTAACACGACAATTAAAAGCGCACTAACAAGGTAGTTTACATGACTATTGTCATAAAAAGTAATGCAACAATAGCAAGGTATTTAAGGTGTTAGTTAACATTTAACTCGCTGTGTAATTTAATCCAAAGAATGAATCTGTTGGCCATTTACATTGTTGTATAAATTGTTATGGCAATTAATATGACCATTACATAACAATGAATCTAGCAATAACAAGGCATTTAACTCACTGTTATCCATTTTATTTGCTAGAAAAAATCAAGGCATTTAATGCGACCATTACATAGCAATGAATCTAGCAATAGTAAGGCATTTAACTATCTGTTATCCATTTAATATGCTGTGGCAAAATTAACAAAAACGCAGTGCCCACATGGTGGCCAATCGTGCCTAGTCGACAACAACTCAACAATTAAAGGTAAACATATCCAATCAACATCAATGTAGTCCATCACTCAAAGGAAAACACAGTCACAGTTTGAAGGCGAAATCATGTTCATTACTGCAAGTCAGTTATGAATAGACTAGCAAAAAAAAGGGTGGGTGATTTCAACATGCACACAGTCAATTTTTATTTACCAAAACCGTCATCATTCAGGCAAGTGAATTTAAGATTTAAAAGGCTAAATTCATGGGTGATTCCTAGAGCAACTTAGTCCATCGTTGGAAATAAAAAATGTGGGCATTTAAAATAGCAAACTCAGTCTCATTTGGAAGAAAAAATGTGGGCATTTAGAACAACAAACTCAGTCTCACTTGAAAGCAATAACGTGGGCATTTAAAACAATAAACTCAATCTCATTTGGAAGAAAAAATGTGGGCATTTAGAAAAACAAACCGAGTCTCATTTGGAAGCAAAAACAGGGAAATTAAAACAACAATCTCGGTCTCATTTCAAGGAAAAACGTGGGCATTTAAAACAACAAACTCAGTCTCATTTGAAAGCAAAAATGTGGGCAATTTTAAAAGACAATCTCTGTCTCATTTGAAAGCAAAACGTTTTTCTATTTCCAGGATACCAATACCAAATGAAAACATGAATCAATTTGTTTTTCCATTGCCTGAATACCAATACAAAATGCAGACATGAATCAATCCGTTTTTCCATTGCCCGAATACAAATACAAAATGAAGACATGAATCAATTCGTTTTTCCATTGCCAGAATACAAATACAAAATGTAGACATGAATCAATTCATTTTTCCATTGCTAGAATACCAATACAAATTGTAGACATGAATCAATTCGTTTTTCCATTGCCAGAATACCAATACAAATTGCAGACAACAATAAGAGAACCGAAAGGATCCAATCATCCAAGGACAACAACGGAGGTAGATGGCTGATAGGTTCGTCCCTTGCTCATCATCCTCGTACATGAAGGCAGGGCGTTGTGATCCATAGTTCTATTAACACTGAAGTGATGACCGTAGATCAGGCTCTTGGCCAACTTCCTAGGCGAGGACTAATGAGCTAGGGATGATAGGAAAAACCACCACAATGGTCATAATCAAACACCACAAGAAGGTCAAGACATGCGAGGAAACGAAGGCCATGGGAGTCATTCAATCATCGAGCCAGGCTATGAAATAAATTCAGTCATCAATCTAGAAAATTAGATTACTTACTCCATTAAACATGCAGATCCAAGCATAAATCCTACAACAATCTACCATACAAAAATGAAGAGAGGATATTGTTGCTTGATCGTCCGCTCTAAGTGATGTCCCGCACGCCCCGTGCAACTCCTGCTTGTTGACCTGCGAGACTTGACCGGTACCTCTTAGTGAATGCTAGGGGTACTCTTCTTCCCCCTTAGCCCCCCGAGCTGCAAGGGTCCACACACACTATCCAAAGATTCAGGTAGCTCCCAACTTGCCTCGCAAGGTCGAGCTACCACTCCTCACCGAGCTAGGTATCCCAACTCCCACAAGCTAAGTTAGTCAAGTAGAGATTTCTGTAGCGTAATGTTACGAAAATAGAAGAGATCCTTCATCCTTCTCCTCCCTTCATTATATAGATTTTCGAAGTCCCTTACTTTCCTAAAATCTCATTGAATTAAGTTTCTAAAAATTAAATCCTAAAAATTCCTCTCGATACAAGTCTCAACCATCCCCTTCATTCCTCCACAAATTAATTTCTTTAATTAATTATTTTCTCTGATTTCCCTCACCCACCTAGAGTCACTCCTAGAATCGCTCCTAAGTGTTCTCAAATTCTCTTACAGGTTTTAACGACTTTCCCATTATCAATTTGCTAGTTCAATTTTAAACTAGAAAGTTCTTAATGGTAGATACCTTACTAAGTTTGATTTTCTGCTTTTCCCCTTGGGTTTCCCTTTTTTTCTTATGCTTCCCTCTTTTCCTAGTTTCCTAAATATTTTAGATTTCCCTCTTTCCCCTTTTCATTTAGGACTCAAATTGACAGGTGTAGAAATTAACCCCCTTTTTCCTTTTTCCCTTTTTAGTTAATAATTTTAAATTATCATAAATAATAAAACAATTATTTCCAATTTTTTTTTAAAATTTTACCTTAACAGATTTTTATGAATCATTTAAATTGCTCACCCCCTTATTATTAAAAGATTTAACGAAGAGTATAATTATTATTTATGTTTTTTTTTTTAAATAGATAGATAAAATTTTACCACTAGCATAATTTAGACTTAGACCTTAAATTTTTGCACTGGGAGACATTTTATTAGGGAATTTGTTTTTAAAAATTCTTAACATGTTATTCGTCCTAAGGCCATATATGTTCATTCATTTATCATCAACAACTTGACCTACCCTTCAGGATGCACTAGGTGCTCCAAGGGTGCCACTCGCCTTAATTTGTTTCCCTTGCACGACATGCCATTCAGGACGTACTACATGCTCCAAGGGTGCCACTCGCCTCTTTCCATTTTTCTTACATGACGTGCCCTTCAGGATGCACCACGTACTCCAAGGGTGCCACTCACCTCTTGATTGACTTGGTAGACATCAAAAACCCCTGGAGTCAATACTCTGCCAAGTGAAATTGTGGGAGACTAAGGGCCTCTAAGGAATAAGGCCCCCGCTTTATTGCACGCCCCTTAGAATCATCGTGAGCAACTGTCGCAGTCCACCCTCATGACATCCTAGGTCTTATTGAACTAGGTAAATGTTAACCTATAGTTCGAGCCATGGAGGGAGTGCTAGTAGGCTGTGGCAGGGTTGTTGTCCACACCTCTCCCTCAACATTTCTGGTAGTTGTGCGTGACCCCTTTACTCCACATGTGATTTTGGTTGGCAAACTATCATCAACGAATCATGTCAAAATATATCCATATCATATCATCTAATCAGATGCACTAATATCACAATAAAACAATCAAACCCCAATGGTAGACTCCACGACTTGATCTAGAGTCCAAGGGGTTCCATCGATGCCTCTGCATTCTCTAGGTCCAAAATCCTTCACACTCAGTAAAACCGAGTCAATAGCACCTGTCCATGTCAATGCAGTAAAACAACATGTCATCAACCCATAACGCCTCATAATCAAAATCAAATGTTTTAATAGCATAATAATCCGTATCACTTGTGAGCAAGTGTCCTCAAAGAATAAGTTCGCTCAGTGTGCCAGAGCAAGATGTTACACACATGCTAATTAAAATTTATTAATTAAAAAGAAAAAGAGGGAAAATATAATTTTCTGCACTTACTAATTTGAGTTTAGATAAAAAGGGAAAGAGGGAAATTTAAAAGAATTATGAAACTAAGGGAAAAAGGGGGAAACATAAAGAAAAAGGGAAACATAAGGAAAAAGAAGAATGACCAACTTAGCAAGGAATCTTTCCTTTAAGAACTTTCTAAATTGAACTCAACTAGTAAATTAGTAAGGGGGTAAGTCATTAAATTGTGTAAGGGAATATGGGTACACCTAGGAGCAATTCTAGGAATGATTTTAGGTGGGCGAGGGAAATAGTAGTAATTAGATAATTAATGAAACTAATTTCTGGTGCAACGAAGGGGATGGGTGACACGTGTATGAGGATGATTGTGTACGGGGATGATTTTTCTAAATTAAATTATTGAACAACAAATTAAATGGGAATTTGGGAAAGAAGTGACATAGAAAGTCTATATAAAGGAGGGAGGAGGGGAAAGATGGATCTCTTCTATGATGCATAACATTACGCTACATAATTTGAGACTTGACTGACTTAGCTTGTGTGAGTTGGGATACCTAGCTTGGTGAGGAGTGGTAGCTCAGCCTGGAGAGGCAACATGGAAGCTAGCTATTCTTTGGTTTAGTGTGTGTGGCCCCTTTGTAGCTCGGGGGGCTACGGGGGAAGAAGATTACCCCTAGCGTTGGCTGGGAGGTATCGGTGAAGTCTCATTGGTCAGCAAGTGGGAGCTGCATGGAGCGCATGGGACAACGACTCGGAGCGGGTGACTTAGGCTACGACACACTTGCTTTTATTCTACATGGTAGATTATTATTTACCTTACGATTTCATTTCTATACCTTAGACTATGTAAATAAGATGTTAACTTAGCATTTTAATCGAGAACTTAAAGTTCCCCATAGCCTTAAGTTCACTGCTTGATTTTGTTCCCTTGGCATTCGATCCCTGAATATTGTGACTGCCCTTTGGTTTTATTAATTTTTGTGAAGAGTTGTGCTTTTTATTTCGTCCTCACCCCCAGTTCATCAGTCCACGCCTGAGCAGTTGACCAAGACCAGAATCGACGGTCGTCACTTCGATGCATAGCAACTTATAGATTCTAATGCCTTACTTTTCTATGTGTGGATGATGAGCGAAGGATGTTTGCACAACTTAATACCCCTGTTGATTGTACTTGGTTGATGGTTTGGCTTGCACCTTTTGCGAATGAGTACTTTTGCGATTGTTTATCCTTTCCTTCCGAGAACCGCGTAATACCCTCTGAGTTCTTCTTTAACTTTGCATTTTACCATTTTACCAACAACAACTTACCTTCTACTTGACAACGATTTAGCCTTTTACAGTTAGCGATTTACCCTCATATTGGATTGTGACTTTGCCATGTTTTAGACTGAGAACTTACCACTCTAGATGACAAATGTGTTTCATATTTATAGGGTTATCATTTTTATTTTTCTGCGATATCTATTGATTATCTCTGCATTTTAATTTATGATAGTGTTATTAGTTTTTATTTTTTTGCATTATCTATTAAGTACATCTGCAGTTTATTTTATGGTGGTGTTATCAATTTTCCATTGATAGCGTTATCAACAACCTTTAAACCGTTATCATTGTACCTAATGGATTTATAATGATAATACCCATGGCGATGGGAATAACATTGATTGCAAATTTTCGTTTAGCATTTGGCTCCAAATTTTTCTTTGTGTGCCTGTCGTTACTCCCCCTTATTGTACCAGTGATCCCATTTCTTTTACCCAACGATTTGCACTTAACTCAACATTTTATCTACTCAATATTTTTACATACAATGATCTTAAATTGCAACAGTTTTTATTGTGTGACTGCTTTGAAGCTTCAAAAAACGTTTAATTTACCTCACGTGACTATGATTAAATTCTCGGACTTCATTTTTATTCCTCCTTTGAATGCTTGACACAATGATTTGACCGAGCAACTAATTCGTTGGTCGGATGTATTATCTCCCTTGAATGCGTTTTACACTCTGTGTTAGGATAATTCCCAGCATTGGGATGACAACTTGACTGTGATTTTCTTTAGTGGGATGTCTCATCCCTTGTTCATATGTGCAATTTGTATTGGGATGCATTTTTTTTGCATGCACAGGTGCCTCGAATCCATCAAACATGACTGTGGTTTGTATGTGCTGACTGTGCATAGTAGTTAATGGGTGGGGAGAATTTCTATGCGGAAATTTTAAAATTGCAGCAACAGTAAATTAAATGGTAAGAATATCGCATTTTCACCTAAAGAAAAGGCGAATTTAATTGATGGTGTGGACTGCGTGC
Source organism: Picea mariana (assembly GCA_032191745.1). Classification (NCBI taxonomy): domain Eukaryota; kingdom Viridiplantae; phylum Streptophyta; class Pinopsida; order Pinales; family Pinaceae; genus Picea; species Picea mariana. The sequence continues at coordinate 7,610 of JASDQU010014756.1, read as the reverse complement.
ATACCCACGATTTCTGGGCATACTACCCAAGTTTTTCTCCACGAATTCTGGGTGTTTTACCCGTAGTTATCTAGCTGGTCAAGATAATGGTCATGATAATATCTTTAGATTCATCAATATATTCTTTAGCTTTTAATAGACTACTTACCTTATGTTAGACAACCAACCGATAGCCTTTGCGCTTGATTGAAAATAGAATTAATATTTTTTTTTGCTAGCGATATGAAACGATAGTATTTTTATGATAGTGAATTGCATGCCAGCTAATTATTTGGGCTAACTTTATCTTGAGACAACAACTACAGTTTTATATTTTAATTCAATTTATTTTTCTTCTTAAATTTTGTGTATACATGATTAATGTTACAATAACTTTGTTTAATTTATGTTCCATATATACTAAAACAAAATACATCAATCAAATATCTTCAAAAGACAAGTTTGTTTATTTATCTTTCTCATTAAATATTTTATTTTTACAATTATATTACAACTTTTGCAATAATCTTAGTTTAATTTATTTTTCATGTAACTTAGGGTTAGTTTAGTTTAACTTTTATAAAATTTTAATAAATGTAAAAATAATGTAGTAAATGTTTAAATTCTTGTAACTTAGGGTTAGTTTAGTTGTAGTTGTTTTCCTTGTCATTCATTTATATTGCTAATTACCAAGTGACATGACAACTACTTACACGCCAGTTATAAATATGATTAACTCTTTATTTAGGAAGTGAATTGTAGTGATATTCATGGTCATTCCATTTACATTGTTAATTTCTTTAGTAGGATAGAAAAGCTAAGGTCATGGATAGTAATTTAATATTGTTAATATTGTTAAAATATCGACTGCTGTAACATAGATTGTAAAATTTAAAATATAGATTGTAAAATTTAAGTTATTGTTGACAGTAATGCTATTACACAATATCAATAGTAATGCCAGTACACAATATGGTTGACTGATTATTTTAGACTTGCTAAAACATAGACTGGTTAAACTTTAGACTGGTTATTTTAGACAACAATGTCGATTATTTTATAAGCAGCGTGGAGCACCATTAAAATGTTAAGTAGTTCACTTATTTTAATGGACAGTTTATCATTGTTGATAAGCATATTGATTTGGTTAAGTGCCTTTCTTAGTACGGATTATGATAACAGTTATGACCTTAGTAGCTTGGTAACCGTTCAACATTCGCACTTAGACATCTTGCTTATTAGTTAATGGATGGGTTGTTGGCGGAGTCGGGTATTAGCATGAGATTTTACTTTTGATTGTCATCATATTGCATCTTGTCGACCTATTGATTGGGGTGTGGGTGTAGTCCTCTTGTCAGTAACTCGACCCCTAGCGAGTTGGATTCATCTAGAGTCCTTGGTCAAGATAGGTTAGGTACGCCAGGGTTATTTCCGCACCTATCACCTCGGGACGACATGAGTCCTGATGAGGGGATCATGGCGGGCCCTATTGGATAGAGGTGAATGATATCATGGATAGAGTCTATGCTTCCCGTGTGAGTGTTGTTGATCATTGTAAGCTATTGTTAGTGCTTGAGTTGTAACACCTTCGTGCATTTGGTTCGCGGGCCTTGAGGTTCTAGTAATTGGTCGTCAAGACCATTGTGTCGAGAGGGGGATGTTTTCCCTTAGATTGTAGGCATGGTAATGATTGCTTCGAGCGGGTAGTTGTTTCTCCTGGTTGTCTTATGCATGTTTCGCCCAACTGCTCTTGTGCCAGTGTGTGGAGTCATATCCGTTTGTTGCCTATTTGGCGGGCATGGTGCTCGCCATCAGGTACCTTGTCTAGCTGTAATCATTGTTGTTTTCGATTAAAAAAAATAATTTTTTTGTAGTTTCTACTTTGCTTGTAGTTGTGATGATGGGATGTTACAGTTTTGAATTGATTTCCCTTGGTGAACCCAACTTCTGATTTCAATGACTTCTATGTGTGGGTTTTATTGATTATTATGAAAAGATTGTGGTTTTATATTCTATCACTTATCCATTTAGTCATTAATCTGTGCCCAAGCAGTTGTCTAGGAGTCGAATCGACAATCGCCACTTCCGTGTTTAAAGACCTATAGATTCAAATGCCCTTCTTTTCTATGTATGGATGATGATTGAAGGATAAGAATTTTCCATGCTATCTATGGAACCCTTACTAATCTTTGAGTTGATTGATTCATGGCTGAATGTCTAGTCTTTGTGCCTTCTTATGAGCGAGTACCTCTATGGCTTGATTGATTAAAATTTTGATTTATCTCTGCATTTTTAATTGCTTGAAATTGGGTACATCTCTGCATTTTTATTGATAGACTGTGCATTGTGAATGATACACCTATGATTTGAATGGCAATCCCTTGGCGAACCAAACTTCTAATTTCAATGACTTCTCTGTGTGGGGTTTATTGATTATTATGAAAATATTTTGTTTTTATCTTTTGTCCCTTATCCCTTTAGTCATTAGTTTATGCCTAAGAAGTCGACCAGGAGCCAAATTGACGGTCGTCACTTTGGTGTTTAAATACCTATAGATTCAAATTCCCCACTTTTCTATGCGTGGATGATGAGTGAAGGATAATGTAACGACCCCATCATTACGACAACAAATGAAGCAGTTTTTTTTTGTTTTCATTTTTTTTTTTGGGAGTTAAGAGGCAAGAAGGTGATGACAACAACAATTTAATCAAACCACTGACGACGAACGCTAGCACACAGTCCAGGCAACAAGTTACTATGACACCACACACCAGCTCAAGACAACTGGCAAACATGCACAAAATAATAAGGAGGACGAATACCGTTTCGAAGCAAACACGACCACGCCTACAAGATAAGGGACAACACCCCCATCCTGACATCATGGCCTAGATGAAAAAATAATAGAACCGCAAGGCTCATGGACCTAACTCCTGAAGGCGTTCGACCCTTGTGCCAAGAGCAACATGCACGCTCATCAACACTCACACAAAAGAACCTACTCCATCCTAGATCTTGTTCCCCGCTATCCCCCAGGGCGTGCCATGATCCCCTCATTAGGAATCATGCCATTCCCCAGGTGATAGATGCGTCAATAACCTTAGCATAAAACAAAAGGGACTAAGACTCAAGAAAACTTCGATGAGCTAGGAACCAAATACTGACTGGGAGACTATACCTACCCCACACAAAGGTTGACGAGACACAAGAGGATGAAGACAAGGGGTGACGACAACCCACACGATATCGTCCCTGCCCCCACCAATCACCCAGTTTAACTGGTCTATGATTACATTCAATTTTAACAAGGGTTACATTCTAACGGGGCACGTCAAGTTACAATTAGACAATAATGCATCCACTAAATAAACATTAAAACAATTAATTTTGCAAATCTAAGTGGTCAATGCTAAAACCATAATTATAAATGCCCTCTAACCTTAATTAAAATTCAATCCAGTGAGTCTAAAATTATCAGTCCATTCCTTACTTACCAATAATATTTTAATCTTTAACACAACCTAATCGGTCAAGTCTATGTTAATCCAAATTCTCCACCCAGCTAGACATTAACTTAATAACAACATTTACAATCTTAAAGTAGAATTCTATCATTATAACACTTATGAACAATTAAATCTTAGCATGTAGTCTATTTATATTGATCGAACTAACAATACTATCTGTCTAATAATATTAGAAGGAAACTACTAACTATGAGCATGGCTGGAGAAATTTATTGAGGAAATTAACATAGCGATTACTTAACAATTAATATATAAATAACAAGGAAATTACATGACCATTAACATGACAATTAAAAGTGCACTAACAAGGTAGTTTACATGACTATTGTCATAACAAGTAATAGAACAATAGCAAGGCATTTAAGGTGTTAGTTAACATTTAACTCGCTGTGTCATTTAATCCAAAGAATGAATCTGCTGGCCATTTACATTGTTGTAGCAATTGTTTTGGAAATTAATATGACCATTACATAACAATGAATCTAGCAATAACAAGGAATTTAACTCATTGTTATCCATTTTATTTTCTGGCAAAAATCAAGGCAATTAATGCGACCATTACATAGCAATGAATATAGAAATAGTAAGGCATTTAACTAACTGTTATCCATTTAATTCGTTGTGGCAAAATTAGAAAAAACGCAGTGCCCACATGGTGGCCAATCATGCCCAGTCGACAACAACTCAATAATTAAAGGCAAACGTATCCAATCAACATCAACGCAGTCCATCAATCAAGGGAAAACACAATCACAGTTTGAAGGAAAAATCGTGGTCATTACTGCAAGTCAGTTATGAATTGAATAATAAAAAAATGGTGGGTGAATTCAACATGCACACAGTCAATTTTTATTTACCAAAACTGTGGTAATTCTGGCAAGTGAATTTAAGATTTAAAAGGCTAAATTTGTGGGTGATTTCTATAACAACTCAGTCCATCGTTTGAAAGAAAAAACATGGGCATTTAAAAAGGCAATCTTAGTCTCATTTGAAAGCAAAAATGTGGGCATTTAAACCAACAAATTCAATCTCATTTGAAAGCAAAAACGTGGGCATTTAAAACAACAAACTCAGTCTCATTTGAAAGAAAAAATGTGGGCATTTAAAATAGTAAACTCAATCTCATCTGAAAGAAAAAACGTGGGCAATTAAAACAACAATCTCAGTCTCATTTGAATGCAAAATGTGGGCATTTAAAACAGTAAACTCAATCTCATCTGAAAGAAAAAACATGGGCAATTAAAACGACAATCTCTGTCTCATTTCAAGGAAAAAGTTTTTTCTATTTCCAAGATACCAATACCAAATGAAAACATGAATCAATTCGTTTTTCCATTGCCCGAATACCAATACAAAATTTAGACATGAATCAATTCGTTTTTCCATTCCCAGAATACAAATACAAAATGCAGACATGAATCAATTCATTTTTTTCCATTGCCAGAATACCAATACAAAATGAAGATATGAGTCAATTCATTTTTCCATTGCCAGAATACAAATACAAAATGTAGACATGAATCAATTAGTTTTTCCATTGCTAGAATATCAATACAAATTGTAGACAACAATAAGAGAACTGAAAGGATCCAATCATCTGAGGACAACAATGGAGGTAGACGGATGATATATTTGTCCTTTTCTCATCATCCTCGCATAGAAAGACAGGGCATTGAGATCCATAGGTCTATTAACGCCGAAGCGACGACCATGGATCAGGCTCTTGGGCAACTACCCAGGCGAGGAATGATGAGCTAGGGATGATAGGAAAAACCACCACAATGGTCACAATCGAACACCACAAGGAGGTCAAGACATGCAGGGAAATGAAGGCCATGGGAGTCAATCAATCATTGAGCTAGGCTATGAAAGAAATTCAATCATCAATCTAGACAATCAATTTACTTACTCCATTAAACATTCATATCCAAGAATAAATCCTACAACAATCTACCATACAAAAATGAAGAGAGCGTATCGTTGCCTCATCGCCCGCTCTGAGTGACGTCCCACGCGCTACGTGCAAATCCATCTTGCTGAATGGTGAGACTTCACCGGTACCTCCTAGTTAATGCTATGGGTAGTCTTCTTCCCCCTTAGCCCCCCGAGCCACAAAGGGGCCACACACACTATCCAGAGATTCAGATAGCTCCTAGCTCGCCTCGCAAGGCCGAGCTACCACTCCTCATCGAGCTGGGTATCCCAACTCCCACAAGCTGATTCAGTCAAGTAGAGATTTCTACAGCGTAAATTTATGCAACTAGAAGATATCCTTCATCCTTATCCTCCCTTCATTATATAGAGTTTCGAAGTCCCTTACTTTCCTAAAATCTCATTTAATTAAGTTTTTTAAAAATTAAATCCTAAAAATTTCTCCCCGTACAAGTGTCACCCATCCCCTTCATTCCTCCACAAATTAATTTCTTTAATTATTTAATTTACCTTATTTCCCTCACCCATCTAGAGTCACTCCTAGGTGTCCCCAAATTCTCTTACAGATTTTAATGACTTTCCCCATTATCAATTTGCTAGTTCAGTTTTAAATTAGAAAGTTCTTAATGGTAGATACCTTACTAAGTTTGACTTTCTACTTTTTCCCTTGGGTTTCCCTTTTCTTCTTATATTTCTCTCTTTTCCTAGTTTCCTAAATATTTTAGATTTCCCTCTTTCCCCTTTTCATTTAGGACTCAAATTGACAGGTGTAGAAATTAACCCCCTTTTTCTTTTTTCCCTTTTTAGTTAATAATTTTAAATTATCATAAATAATAAAACAATTATTTCCCTTTTTTTTTATAAATTTCACCCTAACAGATTTTTATGAATCATTTAAATTTC
>JASDQU010014755.1:443721-456717 GCA_032191745.1 Picea mariana | reverse complement strand
CCCATGGAGGGCGTAGTCTTTGATGTGCAGGACCATGCCCGGCGGACAGGTACCAGAGGATCGGTGCACGTGGGGAGATGATTAGTTCGGACCTCCATGGGGCTGAAGAGCCCATCAGATGGTTGCTGGGATGGCAGAGGCAGGACAGAGTTATGACGAGCCCTTGCATGGAGAAGAAGAAGGACACCCTCATCAGGACGTTTTGGCAGAGATTTGACTTATGGGGATCAACCCCTTGCAGATGGGACGATGGCCTTGATGGATAGGACGCCACCCAGGACTAGCTGGACGTTTCCTGGAGCAGATGGCAGTGTGCTGGGCTTGTTTGGCACACATAGCAGGTTGCAGGAGCCCCAAAGGGGTCAACGTCTGGCTTGCTGGATGATGATTATGCCCTGAAAGGGCCAACGTCTCCCCTATAGGGGCCTGACGTCTCCATTTTTTGCTCTCTTTTGGCATTTTTAGCATGTAATGTGACAAATAATTGAATAATGTAAAGTCAGCCTTGTCGGCTGTTTTTAATGACCTAATTGTTAATTAAAGGTCATAGAGATCATATAAATTGAGGACGTTTTACCCTCATTTGAACATAACATAACTTGCTCTGTTGTGAGAGTGACTCTTTTATCTTTTGTCTTGGATATTTTGCTCTTGGAGTGAGGCGCTACACTTGAGGAGGATCATTTTTGGCATGTGTTGCCGTCCTAATGCACACTTGCTAACGTGAGCTAAGTCCAACTCACTTAGTGTGCCCTCGGAGACACAATGTCTAAGTTCCAAGTCCACACTGTCACCTTGACTGGAACTTCTTCCTTCTAGGCTTACTCTTAGGGAAGCCAAGGGGGGTAGTCCCTAGTTAATAAATTAATTTTAGAGTTAAGTGTTCTAGGAGTTAGTTTTATTTCGTTATAGGCCAAAGGGGAAAACTAGCCTATGATGACAAGCAGCAATGCAAGTGCAAGTCTAATCTAAATGCAAAGTCAGCCCTTTCCCTAAGTCAACAAAAGACTAGTGCCTAAGGTTGGGCAATGGGGTCAACTATGTTTGAGGGTGGTTCAATTACAAAATGTTTACGAATAAATCAAGTTAAACTACCCCAAACCAAGATTACTTTTACTTACAAAGAATTTACAAAGTTACAATGTTTACAACATATACAAGATATAAAAAGATGTACAAAGATACAAGAAATGTAAGTGTTCACAATTTGCCAAGCATGCCCCAATAGCACTTACTCTATTGGACCGCCTTCACTGGCTTCAATCACACAAAGCACTCAAGGATCAAGAGAAATGATGCCTCCCCAAGTGGGATACTCAAGACTTCCTTGACCCACACCACAACAATTAATAAAAAGATACTTCAATGCTTAACCAAATAATCACTTAAGCTTAATGAATATTGACCATGAAGTTGCACATAAAAAGATAACACAATGAAAAGATTATCACCAATGATGTTCGCCTATCGATACATCTACTTCCCCCCAAACATACAAGGGTGATCTATGCAACTAAATGTAATTTCTTAAAAGTTTTAATTCCCACCCCCTAAACTAGGTTTGTGTCTCAAGCTTCCTCCTCCCCCAAATAACTGCCCGGTGCTCAAGATAGTAGGGCTACGAGTCCCTACCCTAGCTTCCAAGGTCAGCCCGCACAGTAAGAAGTAGTCCAGCCACGGGATCTCCCCAACGAAACCACGGGACGGTCCCCCGCCACTACCGCCTGGACTGTCCTTCAAACCCGTTTTAGATGGTGGAGGGAGATGAATGAGGCCCCTAAAATGTTGCTAAAAGTTATTAGGACCCTCGGGTGGGTCTTTAAGTGTGTTGGGTGTATTTTAGATGAGTTTTTGGACCTTAAAAATTGAGTTTTTAGCGTATGGCCGTGAGCAAAATGTATGTAAAACGAGTGCTTGAAAAGTATGATTAAACCACCATTAACATGTCAAGATGTAGAGAAATGATAGCACAATGTTAGACCATTAAAATAGCATCACATGAAAGGAACTTTGCAAGATATTATACTATAAACCATGAACCATTCACGAATATAATGATACTATAACTGAAATGAGAGATGAAGCTTAAGCACTTGAAAGATATAAACCATGAGCATGTGAATGACTTAAACCATGAATTATATGAGAGCTAAAAGATGTAAGCACTTAACCATGATAAGGACGTGAGCTCAAAAGATGTTAAACATGTGAAACATTAAACCATAAGCCAAAGATATGTGGTGTGTTTGAAGTGAAAACTAGGCCGTGAGCTCAAGAAGTATGTGCTTAAACTATGACAAGACGTGAGCTCAAATGTGTGAGTGTTAAACCAAAATAGGACGTGAGTTCAAGTGCACAAGACGTGGCTAAAGAAGCTAGGGCGTGAGCTTCAAAACATGCATCAAAATGGATCTAAAAGTTAACCACTACCCACATTATATTTGCTAAGCATATGAAGGTGAAAGAGCGTTAAAAGATATGAAACTTAGCAAACAATGAAAGATCTCTAAACCATCATCATTTCATATGTACTTAAGATTTAAAATTTAGCCAAATAACTTGATAATAAAAGAACTAAAGCATTAAAATCATATCTAAGTTATCTAACCATTTATCATGAAATGTAAAAGCATATGAAAGATCATGAAAGAAATAAACTTGTGAATGAGAAATATCTAAGATATATCAACTAGTAAGCATGAAGATCACCACAAGTTAATTTCCCTTAAAGCCAAGGCGATTTTGGGGATGACTCCCCCAAGGTGCCGGCAAGTGAGATTAATACTACTAAGATATAATTGCACAGAAAAGCAGGGCATTGAGTCTTATGTCCTTCACATACATGAAGAGACTAGACAGGCTGCTGGCCGACTGCTCAGGCAAGAACTATCTTAGCACCACTAATATTTATTAGATGAATTTTATGAACCAAATGAAATAAGACTTGAAAATAAAACACCACTTCAATGGCCAAGGTGGTGGCAAGCCTTCCAATATTGGCCAAAGAGGGTAGCTTAGTGTTACAATAACAAATGAAATGAAATAGCAAAACTAAACTAACATATTATGAACAAAAGAATAGCTTAAGTTAGATTATAACAACTAATCTAAGTTAGATTTATTTTTAGGATCCCAAAAGTGAAGAAAAATGAGTAGAAACTTAGAGATTTGAAAGAAAAGACAAGGAGAAATGTTACCCAAACCAAGAAGAAGTGTTTGGGAAGCCTCCTAGGTGTTTCTTGGCAGCTTGCTCCTTAAAATCTGTCAATACCCTGCAAAAAACAGCAAGCAAAAGCTTGCTGGAAATGCTGCAAAAACACCAAATATTGTTACAGAAATTTCTGTTTATACACAGAAATTTCCAGCAAACAAATATGATATATAAAAGTGACTTTTGACCTCTCTAAGACTAATAATCAAGCTGAAAATTATGTGGAAATGGATGTAGAAATTTAAATGGTAAAAGAAAGAGATAAAGAGTGTAAGAAAGCTTCAAGGGTAAAATCCTCTTCGATAGTTATCCCAATGAAACCTTTGGGATGACCTGCAAAACTTAGAGCAAATATAAATATGGCATAGATAGTTATCTTAAACAAGCATAGGAAGAAATGCTTACAATCCTAAGTTATTCAAGATAAACATAAACTAACAAGTGATACTCTTCAATTAGTTTACCTAAGCAAAATACTTTGAACTCAAGATCTATTACCATAAACACATAAACAAAAAGTAAGCAATATCACCTCATATGTATGGAGCATAAAGAATACTCATGAATGCACCAATGATCCTTCAAAGCTTTTTCTCATTACAAAAAATGTGAGAGTGTTGTAGCCACTAGTTGCTACTAGACTCCCAAGAGCAATGAATGGATGGCAAAATGGCAAGAGCAAGAAGATGGAAGTGTGAGAAATTTCAGCATAATATCCTTAGCACAAAGATTGGTAAGGAAAAAGGGTGAGGAAGGGTTGTATTTATACCTCAAGAGGCAAAGTGAAGGCACTTGGATGAAGTCCAAGTGTCAAATTCACTTCAAATGAGCAAATCTCAATGAGTGGGTACACCATCTAGGGTTTGAAAACTAAATCTATGGTGTAGAAAAATTTAGGAGGTGTTGGGATCAAGCAAAGAGGTGTGAGAGGCCTTGGGATTGATGCCAAGGAAGGTGAGAGGTCCAAATAATTTAAAAAAAAATCATTTGTGGAGTTTCTAGAAGAGGGGGGGCGTAACTCCTCTTGGAGGGGCCCAAAAAAGTGTGAAAATGAAGGAATGGAGGGGAATTAATGAGAAAAATTGAGTGGGACCATCCTAGGAGGTGATGTGGAAGTCAAAGGGAGTCATAACTCATGAGAGGGGGCCCCAAATAAGTTACAATAACCTCCACCAAGGAAAAATGTCACTTGCCCTAGGGGGGTGTTATTTTTGAGTGTAGAAGGTGGGTAAGGGGTTAGAATAGGTTTAGAGTTAGGTTTTTGGGTGGGTTAGGGTTTTGGTATGTCTAGGGGGGCGCACCACATGTGTGAAGGTCCCTTTCCAAGTTTCAAGGAGTAATTCAAGGGATTTGGTTAGTTATGGGTCGTTTTTCCCCTTAGGGCAAAGTTTAGAAAGGTGAAAAAGTGAGTAAAGAGGTTGAATTAAGTTGGGAAAAGGTTAGGATGGGTTTGGGTAGGTTAGGAGGGTCTAACTTGCTCATTGCCACCTTTACATCCACTCACTAACTCAAAATTACAATGTTTTTGACATTTTACTAATGTCACTTAAGCAATTAAAATTGTTGTTTTGACTCGGACTGACTTTAAGTGGACTAAGACATAGTAAACTTAGTCCGACTGAGTTGAAACTTGGTCTATGGGTGTAGGGGGTGCTATTCCATTTCTTTTGAGCACAAATACTCCTATCAAAATCCCAAAGATCCAATTTTTACAATATAAGCTCAAAAAAAATTTAATTAATTAAAAAAAAACCTATCTAGACTCAACGAAATTCCGCGAAACTTTCTACACTGTCTGGCATGGTCATTTACAATATTCCTAACAAAGGTTACCAAAAAAATGAGACCATCAGAGCGCCTTTTACCACTTTGGAGGAAGTCATGTGTGGAGGGAAAAACTCAAGGGAAGTCGGCCAGGAGCTTGTCTGGTCGACAACCTGAGGATAAAAAACCCTCGATGAAAGGAACTCCCCTGATGGAAACACCCAAGGTACCTGACCTAACTATGATCCATGCAGACTTATTACATTATTTACCCATGCAGGGGTGCGGAAATTTCGTTTACAAAATTTTTATGCTGGGGCATCAGATGCCCAAGTAGAGCCATAATTGTCTTCATCAAATCTTCATTTGGTGATGCATCTTCATGGTACATGAGTTGACCACCGTTGCTAAATGGGCGGTCAACAGCATGCATATGGTGTTTTTGTCATTGGAAGGTTTACAACTAGGGTTTGATTATGCTCTTCATGGATTTGTAAGTAAATTTTGCATGCAAAACTTCTTTATTGAATGGTTGTAGGTAGAATTGTTTACTTTTATGGTTACATTGTTGTTATTTGCTTAATCATTGAAACCCTAGGGAGCCAACACACAAGTAGGTCGTGGCTTCATGTCCCCATTATAAAAACTAATTTAGCCATTGATTAAAGAGGGTTTAGCCTAGCCATAGCTACACTAGCCTTCTTTTTTCTGAGTTAGTTTTGGATACAAGTTGAAAAAAGAGGACGTCCTAGGCCTAATTAAGTTTACACCTAGGGTTTGGACTCTTAGGGTTTTAAAAGCCTTGTCCCCAAGCAACACTTTTCAGCCCTAGACTTGTATTTTAAAGCTAGCTGTTTTGCCAAAGAGTTCTAAGGAAAGAGGGAGGAGCATGAGGCCTAGCTTTAGCTACACCGGAATGAGCCTCCTCCCCTTAAGGTTTTGACTTGGTGGCCTTGCCATTGCAACACCATCAAGCCTAACTCTCCCATCCTTAGATTTAGATTCTCCCAAGCCATTAGTCTCTCTCCTTGACTCCATAATACCCAAGGCACTGGTCTTAAGCTACAACGTTGACTCTTTGATGTTCAAACAAACCTTTCAAACTCTTTTAATTTGAAACTCTAACTAACCTAGCGTCTAAACTAACCCTAAATGATGATGACGTCTTGCCTTATTTAAACTTGTGTTTGGACTAAAAGTTGCGGCTGAGTCATCTTTTGATAGCCATAGAGGTTTTAAGCTTTTTCATTGGCTGATTTGTTAAAACATCCACCTCTTTGACTAGCTAACCCTAACCCTAGAAACAACAGCAATATTGATGACGTCAAGCCTCTCTTTGACCCTTATTTGAGTGTAAAACACTGTGATTTGGTTGGCATTTAAAGTGTGGATTATTTTCTTTGGTTTAATAAGTAAAACGTTCACTTTTTGCCCTCCAAAATTGACATAAATTAGGGCTGACGTCATCTATTTCTGCAATAGTGACGCAGCAACAATATTTATATGAGCAGATTTGCATTGTGATAGTACAAAGACTTGATTTTACACATTGAATGCCATTATCTTTTGTGTATTTATTGAATAAGTGACATTAATATAAGCTTTTGTTGCAATCATTGACTTCGTTAATAATTACATCTATTAATGCTCATATATGTTAAGGAGAGTCATTGATATTGTAAAGTACTAACCCATTGCAGCACTTTCTTTTAGTTTCTTTTGCCTTGTCTCGTAAGCAGGTGCCATCCAGTGGAACTTCTTCTCCTTTTGACTATCATATTGGCAGTAATCTGTGAAGGGAAGCCTATCTTTACCCTTTGAAGCCTTAAACCTTGATCCTTCTCCTTCAGAACCCCAGATTACTAGGGACGTCTCCCTTGGGATTAGCCACCTTAAATAGAAAGAGCTCCCCATCGAGGTGACAGTGGGTGGGGAAGTTCCTGTTACGCCAGTTTGAAGCCTTGACTCAAGCTACCTACACCTTTCCTACAAACTGTGCGATAACAGGCTTGATCATCGTACTTCTTTTGGGGTCTCTCTTTTGCATTGATCCTTGATTCTTCTTGATCACAGCAAGTCCAAAGTTCTTCAAATGTCGGGTACTCCTTCCTTGTATTCATGCTTGCGGCAAATGCATCCCATGTCTTGGGAAGACCATTGAGTACTATGTTTACCAATTCCTTTTCTGAAGTGATCTCTTCAATAGCTTGTAGTTGATCTCTTAACTGGGAGATCCTTACAAAGTATGATGTTATGCTGTCATCATCATTCATCTTCATGTCACGGAGCTCATTTTTCAGACTCATAACTTGTCCAATGTTTCTGACTGAGAAGAGATTTGTTAGGGCATCGTACATCTTCTTTGATGAGTTAAGATGGGAGATGTAGGGTATCAAGTGGTCTTTTATGGAATCCACTATGATACTCATGGCATTGATGTCAACGTCTTTGAACTTCTCCATAGTTGCAATGTTCTGCGGTTCCTTCTCTTCTCCTTCTTTAAACTCTGGCTTCACGATCTTTCCTTTCACAATATCCAACACTTTATTCTTAGCAAGGATGAGGTCAATCCTTGTCTTCCATGCTTTGGAGTTAGAGGCTCCATCTAGCTTGTTCTCAGACTTCATAGAGTTCGTCATGGCTTGCTTGACTTGGTCGAACCCTAGATTTGACTAGAAATCCAAACTTCACGTCTTGGCCTTCTGAGAGTACCAGGAGATGCGCTGGGCTAGGGCGCACTGATCTATCCAGAGATTAGGTCAATCTCGTCACTTAAGGTGCCTCAACAAGAGGTTTAGGGTTTCTGCAACTGCTTCTGCTGGTAACCCTAGCTGCAGTGCTTTTGGAAGCTGCTCCTGCTAGTAACCCTAGCGGCAGTTCCTCAACGAGCTCAATGTCTAGCGGTTATGTTTCCTTCCAGCGTTTTAGGCTGACTGAAGGGGTGTGGGCCCATAACCTGTTAGAATATAGAAGATGGTGTGCTCGTTTTACCATTGACGATACCTTCGTCACCCAATCATAGGTCGAAGCCTCCCTTCGAGCACCTTAACCTTGACAGAGAAATTCCTCCGGAAGCAAATCCTAGGCTAGATAGCCAAACAAAGGGCAGTGCATCTCTCTCCAAGGATAGCGCAACACAAAACACTGATCAGATAGTCCCAAACCCTAACCAAGAGATATCTAAGCCAATACTGAAACTAGCTGTTGCTGTAGTTGCACCTGCAACCCTCCTCCAAACCTGTGCACCAGACTGCAACTGCAGTGCTCACCAACTGGGAAACTGCTGCGCAGAACTGGCTCTGTCTGCAACTGCTTAGATGCTACAAATGAGAACTGGCGCCCTGTATTTATAGTAATCCTGCCAGTTTGTTGGGGCCGACTTCTCCTTCTGGGTATGTGTCTGTTCAGTATATTATTATTAATTCTGGCCAACTTCTTCTCTTGGAGGCTAATAGCCTAATATAAATTATCTTCTTGAGCCGACAAGGCTTCTAGGGTTATTAGCCAATTCATTAGGGTTTCTCTTGCTTCCTGGAGTCTTTTATTCTTGTCAGGTTCACACGTGGAGGTAAATACCTCCCGCAGCTACCATAATATTAACAGTGGTATCCTCTAGATGGCTCTTCAAAATAAAACATGCTGCTGATGGAAGTATTGAGAAGTATAAAACAAGATTTGTCGCTCGTGGCTTTTCCCAGAAGGAAGGCATTGACTATGAAGAGACATTCGCTCCTGTGGCCAGATACACTTCGATCAGACCATCATAGCTCTTGCAGCTAAGATGAAGTGGAAGTTGCACCAGATGGACGTGAAGACAGCTTTCCTTAACGGTGTTATCGAAGAGGAAGTGTATATAGAGCAACCTCAAGGATTTGAGGTTGAAGATAGGAAGTCGCATGTCTGCAGATTGAAGAAAGCCTTATACGGATTCAAGCAAGCTTTTAGAGCTTGGTATGGCCGTATAGACAGTTGCTTGACGAGCTTAGGCTTTACCAAGAGTAAAGCAAACTCTAATCTCTACTTCAAAATCATGAACAATAAGCCAGTAATCTTACTGCTATATGTGGATGACTTATTCTTAACTGGAGAAGAAAAGCTCATCACTGAATGTAAAAAGAGACTTGCCTCGAAATTTGAAATGAAAGACCTTGGCCTAATGCATTATTTCTTAGGTCTTGAGGTATGGCAGAGTCCTGAGAGGATTTTCCTTAACCAAGGGAAGTATACGGTTGAAATCTTGAAGAGATTCGACATGTTGGAATGCAAGCCCATGAATACACCCATGGAAGCGAAGCGGAAGCTGCTGGTCGATACTTCGTCAGAATTGATTGATGCCACACTGTATAGATAGATTATTGGATCACTGATGTACCTGACGAACATCAGACTAGACATTTGTTTTGCCGTGAACACTTTGAGTCAGTTTCTGGTAGAACCCAGACATGTTCACCTAGTGGCTGCAAAACATGTGATGAGGTACCTTAAAGGTATAATAGATTATCGTCTCAGCTATGATGGAGACCATGATTTCACATTGAGTGGATATACTGATGCAGATTGGGCAGGAAGTGTTTTCGACAGGAAAAGCACTTCAGGATACTGTTTCAGTTTGGGATCAACTATGATCTCGTACTAGAGTAGGAAGCAATCTAGTATTGCTCTCAACACAACGGAAGCAGAATACATTGTTGCATGTTCTGCCAGCTGCGAAACTATATGGCTTCGAAAGTTGTTGACCAGCCTATTTGACTTAGAGATGAGAGCAACATTGATTCTATGTGACAACCAGAGTTGCATAAAGATGCCAGAGAATCCTGTATTCCACGACAGGTCGAAGCACATAGAGATCTGTTATCATTACATCTGTGACATGGTACAAAGAGGAGCCTCAAAGCTCTAGTACATTAGCACGGATGAACAGGTTGCTGACGTGTTGACCAAGCCCCTATCTTATGTGAAGTTTGAAGACTTCCGAGATAAGCTTGGCATAGTCCGAAAGGACCTTCCTCGAAAGGGGGAGTAGTTGTTGTGATGGAATATTCCTTGCTTCCGACCTTGTGGTTGTGATGTAATGCAGGGCGTGTACCTTGCTTCTGACCCAGTTGTCAGACATAAAGCAAGATGAGATGTGTTCCTTGCTTTTGACCCAGTTGTCAGACGTAAAGCAAGATGAGATGTGTTCCTTGCTTCTGACCCAGTTGTCAAATGTAAAGCATGATGAGATGTGTTCCTTGCTTCTGACCTAGTTGTCAGACGTAAAGCATGATGAGATGTTCCTTGCTTCTGACCTAGTTGTCAGACGTAAAGCAAGATAAGATGTTCCTTGCTTCTGACCTAGTTGTCAGATGTAAAGCAAGATGAGATGTTCCTTGCTTTTGACCCAGTTGTTAGACGTAAAGCAAGATGATATGATGAGATTAGCATTGAGTTTCTGGCTGGATAGCTGTGACGTAAAGCCAGTCTAGTATCCTACTTCTGACCAGATGGTTGTGACGTAAAGCAGGACGAGTATCTTGCTTCCAGCCTGAGTGTTGTGACGTAAAGCAAGACATTGAGATGAGACAAGTACTGAGCTTCTAGCTTGACAGCTGTGACATAAAGCTAGTCTTGTATTACAATGAGCCAGCCTTGTGCTGTGATGATGATGATGTATTAGTTTTTATACTAATACATATTGATGCAGATGATGATGGCATTCCTTTGAGAATGACGATGTTGCCTGTTGCCGCCTTATACACACCTGGGAGACGTGGAAGAAATCTTCTATCCACTCGGTGTGTCCTTGGGGGCAAGTGAGAGTTAAGGTGCTGTCACCTAATCCTCAACTCCTCCGTCTAGGCCAACTCCTAGCGAAGCCAAGGGGAGTAGTCCCTAACAAATATACTAAGGCTTTTAAGCTAAGTACAAGAAATTGAAATCTAGGAGTTTATTGTTTCTTCAAACCATTAACCATTAAACTGAAATAAACATGAACCTTCATTCACCATGATATATATATATAATCAAATTAACTTGCATCAAAAGGATACTAAGAAACAATTGTCAGGTGCAAGTTTCATTTAAACATATAACCAATTGTAAATTGAAGCCTGTGGCTTTTGCTGAATATGAAAATTTGAGACCAGTGCCTTAATGAGAATCGTGGGCAATGTAGTTCGCGTGTTTTATTAAGGGTAAATTAAAGTTCAATTAGTGAAATGGTTTGGGCCTCCTTAGAGGTTAATTCTTTGCTTGGAAACTTGCGGAGAGCCTTACCGAAACCCAAAAGGTCTCACCAGTAAAGCTCACTCAAAGTGCTGGATGTCCAAAACGGGTGGGAAGCCAGGTCCCGAGAGGGCCCGCCTTACTTCTCAGGTCACTTCAAGGCGTTTTCCCGCACATCAAATTAACAACTTCGGGGGTTGTCCTAATTAAAACTATCAACCACTGACCAACCCAGCATGTATGAACTTACTCCCAGCAGATCGAGACAAGCTCGCAACTGGAAGGGTCAGGAATAAAACTGAGAGCTGAGGGGAATTTGGTTTATTTTAAGACAAAAAATAAAGTGTGAAACTAATTACTATATCCACACTGACCAGGCCCCTTTCGAGGTCGCTGAGGGGATAGTTTATTTTGCCAACATAAAAGTAAATGTGTGACTAATTACTAAGTCCACGCTGACCAGGCCCCTTTCGAGGTCGCTGAGGGGACGGTTTATTTACCAAATTGAAAATACTGAAATGAAACTAATCTAACAATTAGTATTCTACTTGCAGAAAAGGAAATTGTTCTAAGCTAACAAATTATGCAAAAAATGACACAATCACCAAAACACCGCTCCCCCCTGGGGGGTTTGAAGAGCGGGAGCTTGTAGCCCCGCTTATTTTATGATGACTTTACACAATGCTTATTGGAATGACTTGTGAGCATTCATTAGGGGGCTCACAAGCTTTTACAAAGTTTTACAAAGCACTATGAAGTAGAAATGGTGCTTTCGGGGGTCCCGGATGCTCCTAATCCGCCCAAAACGGACAGAATCTCCTTCTACCTGTTCGTCAACCTGCAAAAAACAGCGAACAAACAAGGCTAAAAGATGCCCAAAAACACTTTAGAAGTGTCTTGGGTTATGAGTCAAAACTCCAAAAAAAATTCTAAGTTATTTTTTGCAATTTTCGGGAAAAATTAACTAAGGAACTCAAGCTAAAGAGCTAGTTTCCTTAGGGTTTTTTTGTTTCTGTTATAAAACAGAAATACAGAGGTACTATAATTACCAAATATGAATTGAAAGCTTTAAGAAAAGAAACTACCCTTTAGCTTATGAAAATTTTGAAAGAAAGCAAGCTAAAAGAAGACTTTTCCTATGCTAGATCTAGTCAATTAGATGAAACTTGAAAGTACAACTTAGATCTAGTTTATCTTATGCATGTAGTTCTAGATAATCAGAATTTGAAATAAGGATGAATCTAAGCAACTTGCATTTCCAACAAAGTAACCAAATTTTTAAATTTTCTTTGAGAAAGAGAGAAAGGAGAAGAGTAGCCTTGGAACCCTTGGGCAATGGAGTCTTCATGGTATGAAAGAGGGACTATTATCCTTTTTTGAATCTTGAAGATGAAGAGGATGCAAGCAAGCTCCACTTCCCTTCAAGTATGAGATCCTACAAGCTTCAACACACTTACAAACACAACGTCAAATAGTAGTATCCCTTACATATGAAATCTAGAAAGCATGTTAATCAAGCAAGAAAACATAAATTCTTTGATTACATATGAGAATCAACAAGATTTAAATTGCAAGCAAGCTTAGTAAATCTTGTTAAAAGAAAGATAATTAGATCTAGGAAACAAGCAAGTTCAATAGATCCAAGCTACAATTTAAGCAATTGAAATAAGATGCATTAAAACAATTTCACCTCATAGATTGGCACATGACAATGAACATCCACACATAAGATCCACACCAAGTTGACCTCCAAAGTCTTTGATTTATTCCAATATGAAACAATGTTACAACAATAGCACAATAGCTTTCTTCTCTAG
>JASDQU010014755.1:425558-443671 GCA_032191745.1 Picea mariana | reverse complement strand
AGCCTCCTCCCCTTAAGGTTTTGACTTGGTGGCCTTGCCATTGCAACACCATCAAGCCTAACTCTCCCGTCCTTAGATTTAGATTCTCCCAAGCCATTAGCCTTACTCCTTGACTCCATTTACCCTAAGGCACTAGTCCAATCCTAAACAACCTTTTTCAAACTCTCAATTTAAAACCCTAACTAACCCTAGCGTTTTCTAACCCTAACCCTAAGATGACGTCATGCCTTTATTGAACTTTTGATTGGTTTAAAAATTGCGGCTAGGTCATCATTTGATTGGCATTGATGTGTTGAATATCTTCATTGGTCAAATCTGCAAAACGTCCACCTCGTTGCCTCTTAAACTAACCTCAAAATTAGGGCTGACGTCACTTTTGTAGCAGCAGAAATATTGATGACATTAACCCTTCTTTTAGACCTTGTTTAGTGTGAAACGTTGTGGTTTTATTAACATATAAGTGTTGAGCAATTTTTCATTAACTTGCCTAACAAAACGTCCACTTATTTGTCAAGCAAAACCAACCAGAAATAGGGCTGCGTCACCCTCAAATCTGCAATAGTGACGCAGCAACAATATTTATATGAGCAGATTTATGATGTTTACTGCATTGTGATAATTCAAAGATTTGATTTTATACATTGAATGCCAGTATCTCTTGTGTATTTATTGAAGAAGTGACATAAAATATAAGCTTTTACTGTAATCATTGACTTCATCAATAATTACTTTCATTAATGCTCATATATATAAGAGATAGTCATTGATATTGTGAAGTACTAACCACTGCAGCACACTCTTTTAGTTCTATTTGCCTTGTCTCGTAAGCAGGTGCCATCCAGTGGAACTTCTTCTTCTTTTTGACTATCATTTGGGCAGTAATCTGTGAAGGGAAGCCTATCCTTAACCTTTGAAGCCTTAAACCTTGATCCTTCTCCTTCAGAACCCCAGATTACTAGGGACGTCTCCGTTGGGATTTGCCACCCTAAATAGAAAGAGCTCCCCATCGAGGTGACAGTGGGTGGGGAAGCTCCTGTTACGCCAGTTTGAAACCTTGACTCAAGCTACCTTAAACCCTTCCTACGAACTGTGCGATAACAGGGACTTCTTGCAGCGAGATCCCGAGGGCTTCTGCCACCTGTATTCCACTTCGCCGCTTTGTTGTGGCCACCTGTCCTCCAACGGTCGAAATCTCGTGACCTCGCAAACTCGTGATCCTCGCGGCCAATTCCTTGGGTATTTTCTTACGAGACTCTGATGCACGATCCCACGTGCGGATCCAATGGCTGTCCTCGATCCAGATCCAACGATTATTCACCTTCTCGCTACTTCGCCGCTCGTGAAGTCGAATGACTTATTCTTCCATCCTCCGATGCCCGAGTCCCCGATGTGGGAAATCTCGTGACAAGCGTCCGCTCCCGAACCAACAGTCCAGATCTGTTCTTCTGTCGATCCGATGGCTGACACCGTTCACCTCTTAAACAACATCTGCGCTATACTTGGCGTGACTCGACTGACTGCAATTACCCACCGACCGTCGATCTGTTTCGCAAAAATAGACTCTGGGCGCTTTCGACGACATTTTGTCCGCTCGCTTGACCTGCTACTTGGAAAAACAAGGATTTTCCTGTGCTGCGCTTGATCGTTTCGTGCGACTTGCAGACTCGAACGCTTCTCGAGCCCATGACAAGAAATATCGCTAACACACACAGTCACTGCTAGTGGAACACATCCACTGTCCAAAGTCACACAGCCTCCGCCAGTGGAACACATCCACTGTAGTAGCACACAACTATTGTCCAGAGACACATAGTCTCTAACAGTGGTACACAACCACTGAAGTAGCACACAACTACTGTCTGGAGTCACACAACCTCCGCTAGTGGAACACATCCACTGTAGTAGCACACAGCTCTTGTCCAGAGACACACAGTCTCCGCCAGTGGTACACAACCACCGAAGTAGCACACAACTACTGTCCAGAGTCACACAGCCTTCTCCCTAGTCTTATGACTACGTGTGTGATGTTTCTTTTCTCAACAAGTTCGACAATGCATTACCCCCTCAGTCACCTCACGTGACTAATCCAGGGAACCCTTGGCTAAAGGGGTTAGTCAGCATGAGAAGAAACAACACACCTCCCTCTCAACGAGGGTGGACATTCGAAAACACTCCAAGCTTGTCCCTAAAGTACTCGTACTTCACTCTTGACAAGGGCTTGGTGAGAATGTTCGCTATCTGCTCGTCTGTGGATATGTACTGGAGCTCCACAACTCTTGTCTCCACCATGTCTCGGATGTAATGATATTTGATCTCTATATGCTTAGACCTGTCATGGAATACATGGTTCTCGGTAAGCTTCACGCAACTTTGATTGTCACAATGTATCAAGGTTGGCTCTAATTCTAGATCAAATATCCCACTAGCAACTTCCGGAGCTACACTGCTTCACAGCTTGCCACGCTTGTTGCGATATACTCTACTTCTGATGTACTGAGTGCCATTGATGTCTGCTTCCTGCTCAACCATTAGATCATGCCTGATACCAGATTAAAACAACATCCGGAAGTACTCTTCCAAGCCACTGCACTCCTTGTCTGGTCAGAATCTGTATATCCCTGTAGCTTCACTTCTCCATCCGAGACATATCCAAGTCCATATCCAACCGTACCATGCAGGTACCTCAACACATGCTTTGTTGCTATCCAATGTACATGTCTAGGCTCAATCATGTACTAAGTTACTAACTCAAAGTGTTCACTGCAAAGCATATGTCTGGCCTGGTGTTAACCAGGCACATCAAGGATCCGATCAATTGTCTGTACATCATGGGATCAATCAAATCTGAAGATGAATCACTCAAGAACTTCAAATTCGTAACCATAGGTGTGGTCATAGACTTGCAATCCATCATCCTGAATCTCTACAGGATCTCAACTGTATATTTTCCTTGGCTAAGGAAAATCTCATCTGATCTCTGCCACACTTCCAATCCCAAGAAGTAATGCATCAAACCTAGATCCTTCATCTCGAACTCTGGAACGAGCTCCCTCTTCCACCCAACTATGAGCTTCTCATCT
Organism: Picea mariana; assembly: GCA_032191745.1. Classification (NCBI taxonomy): domain Eukaryota; kingdom Viridiplantae; phylum Streptophyta; class Pinopsida; order Pinales; family Pinaceae; genus Picea; species Picea mariana. The sequence goes on along the minus strand of JASDQU010014755.1, from coordinate 440,591 downwards.
CCTGTCAGAAACATGTCATCCACATGTAGGATCAATGGGAAACCATCCCCGAGCTCATCAAATAACTGTTTGATCTGGCATATCATGTCTTGGGTGTCTGCTTTAGTCCGTACAAGGCCTTCTTCAATCTGCACACATGGGACTCCTTCCCATGGATCACGAAGCCTTGTGGTTGTTCTACGTAAACTTCTTCCTCTATTACACCATTCAAGAAAGTAGTCTTGACATCCATCTAGTATAATTTCCATCCCATTGCAGAAGCAATCGCAATGATTGATCTAATGGAAGTGTATTTTGCTACAGGAGCAAAAGTTTCATCCCATTGCAGATTCTCCCTCTTACTGGGAGAATCTTCTAGCCACAAATCTCACTTCACGCTTCCGTCTGCAGCATGCTTGATCTTGTAGATCAACCTAGAAGTCACTATTGACTTCCCTTCTGGTCTCGAAACCCCTTCTCACATATCATTCTTCATGATGGACTGATACTCCTCCATCATGGCATCCTTCCATTCCTGCTTCTCAACAGCTTCTTCAATGGTGGAAGGCTTTGAATCAATGATGTTGCTCATCAATGCCACATAGCTGGTAAACATGTGTGGTTTTTGGAACTAAGGCAAAATCTATATCCCAGTCCTTCTAACTGGCTGCATCCTCTATCACTGCAACAAGGTCTATCGAGACAAGGGAATCCTCCTAGGAGATCTCACATCTCCTAGAAGCCTCTGACGCTTCGATCTAGCCTCCTCAACTCATGGCACTTGTGTATCAGTCCTGGAAAACATCTCTCTCTCCTATTTGAATCTAAGAGGGAACACTTTCTGAATGAAAGTCTCTAAGCCACTGAATTTCTCTAAGATCAGGCTCACTTTGAATCTGCATGCTCCCTCTGAAGCCTGACTCCCTCTGAGTCTATACGATCTCCGGAGCCACCTGCTTTCGCTGCATTTGTTGACTTCTTCTGAAGTCTGATCTCCTATGGACTTGTGCTGGGAGGTTGCTCCTCCCTACTGGACCCTAAGGGTTGACTCCCTCTGAAATCTAGCTCCTTCTGAGTTGGTACTTTGTGGGGCCACCTACCTTACCACTGGTGGAGTCATCTACTTCTCTTCATAGTATGGCTTATCAATGCCATGTATCTGTATGAGAACATGCTTGTTTACTACATCGTTTCTAGGTAGGCTTATCAATCTAGATTCCTCTTGAGAGGAATTTGCCCATAACTTGTCAAACTTGGGTAACTTTCTTCTTGCACAAATTCCTTGGACAAAGGGGCACCATTTAGCATAGTGGTTACTAGTTCATCATCTTCTACTAGATCTCCAATCGCTGATAACTGGTCTTTGATCTGTGAGATCCTTGTAAAGAAGTTGGCTATCGTCTCTGACTTGTTCATAATCACATTTCTGAGTTGATGTCGTAGGGTAAGCTTCGGACTGGTGTTTTTGCTTTCATAGAGTCTGGTTAAGGCATCAAACATCTCCTTTGCAGTCTTTAGTTCCGATACATTGGGTATCAGGTGATCCTTGATTGAGTCTGTCAAGATCCTGTTGGCCTTGACCTCATTCTTCTTGAACTTTGCCTTTGCTTCTTCATCTTCGGGTTCTGGAAGCATCTTCTTGACGTGATCCAATAATTCATTCTCTTCTAGAATGAGTTGTATTCTATGCTTCCAGTATTTGAAGTTATTTGCTCTATCCAATCTATCCTCAACTCTCATACTGGTTGACATTTTCACCGGTAGAAACCCTAGCACTGAAAAACCTCGATTTTTCATAATTCACCAAACTGCACGCTGAGGCTTTCAGAGGGTGAGCTAGGTTAGGGCGCACTGCTTTCTGAAGAAATTATTCCCAACGTCCTTGGGATAGTGCTCAACGAGCTTGACAAAGTATTGCAGCTACAGGGTGTTGTTGTAGTGATCTTCCTTCCAGTGATCAATATGTTCTAAAGGTAACCAACTCTAATACCATGTTAGATTTTCCTTATTTACAGAACATTAGTGTTACTAGTGTTCTTTTACTTCGTTACCATTAACATATATATCATGTACTGAGCAGTAGCAACATAAACAAGAGACAGAAAAGAACACAAGAGATTTATCCTGGGAAAACCCCAAATGGGGGAAAAATCCAACAACCTTTCTTAGATAGATTTCGTTCACAAAGCAAGTCCTAGCACAAGTGCTAGCTTAACCAGAAATATCACTCCTAGATGTAGCAGTAGCACCATACAAAGGTAGCACACCTCCTCAAGGAGTAGCGCACAAGAGAAAGATACCAAAAGACTGAACAAGAAAAAACTATGCCGCTGCATCTATTGCATCACCTCCTCCAAACTTGCACCTTGCTTCTGTGTAGCTGGGAGAGTGTGAGTGAGTGAACAAATAAGCCAAGACATCCTCTATTTATAGTCTTCCTGGCCGCTAAATCGGGCCGACTTCTTCTCTGGACATGTGTCTTTTCATTATTAATTTATTCTTCTGGGCCGACTTCTCTTCTACGGTATTTCAATATATGTTTAATGGATCTCTTGCTTCCAGAATCTTCTTTGCATCTAAGAAAGGTCATCTATGAGGGAAAGATCCTCCCGCAACTACCAAACCATCAACATGTATGTCATGAACTCCATGCCCAAAAGTCTTGCCCCCATCCACTTCATCTTCTACACATGGCTTAGAGGGGGGTCCACCTAGGAAACACTCCTTGACTTAGGGGAGGATTTACCCAATAGGTCACTTTGTCAACCCTCCCATACCTAAACTTGGCAAGTTGCATAGGGTCTTTGAGCACTTGTTTAATTTGATGAGGTGGGTTTTGATGCACATGTTTAAATGACTCTTTTATTGATTTGATTTACTTATCATGATATGTTTGACTTGAGATCCTTGGAGGGCATATTCATTGTCTTTGCAGGACCTTGCTTGGTGGATAGTTTTGGAGGAACAAGCCTAGCTTGGGCTTCCTTGGGGCATGAAGCCCACAAGATGGATACCATGACCTGCACACCGAACGATGATGTCAGCCTTTGAAGGCTTGAGAGACACCTTGGATGACCTCACCTAGCCCCTGCAAGCCCAACGTTTGGCCTTTAGAGGTCAAAACGTCACATTTAGAGGGCTTGATGTCACCCTAGGGCTAGGGGTTGGTGTGGTGGTGTGGTTGAATTGACACTTGGCACCTTTTGGATGGAGAGAGGCCTTGGCTTAATGGAGGAGACCCTAGCGCATGAGAGGGAGGCCTTTGGAGGCCCAACGTTTAGTCTCCAAGCTCAATGATTTGCTAAATGTGCCAAAATGTTTCCCTAAAGGGGTGACGTCATGCTTCTTTTAGGGTTTCTTATGTGCAAAAATTAAATTTAAAATTGAAAAGGGGCAAAGTAAGGGTTGTTGACCCCTTACTTTGTGGTTTACCCTAAAGTTAAGTGGACAAACACTTTTTAGAACTTTTGTATAAATAAGGATCATTTCCTTTTCATTTTCATCATAACTCTCCCATTTGGAGAAGATACTTGGTTGAAATTTGCGCCCTCTTTGGGCAACTTAGATATCTCTCTCTTGTGCAAATGTCTTTTGGTGATCTCTCTTGTTATTTTTGTGGAGCTAAGGTGGTGCGCACCTCTTGGAGGGTTACTCTCTTGCTTTGTGGTGGAATTTGCTTGGTGAACTAGAGTTTTATGTTGCATCTCTCTTGGATTTGGTAGGAAAAATATGCAATTTGTTAGTTCTTCTTGCTTGTTTCATAGTGTTATTAGATGAAAGCCTAGGAGGACTATAAATGCATACACCGTCCATAAGCTTCATCTCATTACTAGTTATTAAGTAAATTTCCAAAGTGGTGAAAGGCATCCTAATAGATTCATCCTCTAGTGGCTAGTGTTTAGGAATGATGTAAATGACCATGTAAGACAGCTCAAAAAGTTTCACGGAATTCCGTCGAGTCTAGATAGGTTTTTTTTAATTAATTAAAATTTCCTAAGATTGGAAATTTAATTAATTAATTTTTGATAAATATTGTAAAAACTAGGTCCTTGGGCTTTTGATAGGGGTATTTGTGCTCAAAAGAAATGGAATGACACCCCCTACACCCTTGGACCTAGTTTCAGCTCAGTCGGACAACTTTTTCTAGGTGTTAGTCCACAAGGAGTCTAAGTCAGATATTAAAAAAAAAAAAATGATTTTAATTGCTAAACCATGACATAAGAAAAATGTCAATTTTGTAATAATTGAGTAAATGGAGTAAAGTGAAGGCGGATAATGATGAGAGAGACATATCCTAACCTACCCAACTCCTTTCCCAACCTTTACATACCCCCTGGATCCACCTCTCACTTTAAAGCTCACACCCCCATTGGGATTTGTGCCCCCTTTCTTGGAAAAAGTGGAAACTTGCATTAAAGCAAGTCGTGGGCCCCTCCCTCATGAGGTGCGCCCTTCCTAGCTTTCTCACATCACCTTTAAAGTGTGTCCCACACAATCCTCCACACATCCACTTACTAATCTAGTCTAAACCTAAAAGCTTGCGCCCTCCATCCTTGGATCTCATCTTTGGCTTGGGTTTTGACATTTGGCAAAGATCCAAGAGGGGTCACTTTGCCTCTCATTGTATAAATAGAACCCCTCCCTCACTCATTTCTCACCATTCTCTTGAGTATTGTTATGCTACCATTTTCTTACCATCTCTCTCTCTCTCTCTCTCTCTCTCTCATTGTTCATCTTGCTTCCATTTCATTTGTTCTTGGAGAGCTTGGAGCAATTTTGTTGCTACAACCTCTCCCTTTGGTAATAGAGAAAAGCTTTGGAGGATTGTGCATTACTGGATTTTGTCTTGGTGTTCCATTCTACTATGAGGTGATCTTGTTCTTTCTTTGAATGTTTTCTATGGAATACTGAATATTTTCTTCGGGTAAATTTTGTTTACTTAGCTAGGTTTAACAATATTGTAGTTGTTAGCTTATATGTTTTGTATTTGCTAATGATATAAACTTTGTTGTGTTATTGGTGCATGCAATCCATTATCTATTCTTTATCTCACGTTTTCTTCAAGGTTTGCAGGTTATCTCCAGGAGCTTTGTTGGGATAAATTCGAGCAAGAATCTACCCTCACAGCTTATTAAAAACTTCATAAGCTTTTCCATTTCTGTTTCTATCATTATATTATTCAGATTTTGGTTGCTAACGCTCTTAGATAGGTCATTTACATACTTTTATTTTCTGGTTTTTACATGCAGAAAATTTATGTTGCAAAACAAAGATTTTCTTAATGTTTTGTGGGTGTGTTGCAGCATTTCCAGCAAGTGATAGCTTGCTGGTTGTTGCAGGTTCTCACCAAGTCAAGGGTGCATGCTGCCCATTTTCAGTCACAACACACTTCCAGAGACCCCCTTTTGATTCAGTAACAAAAACCCTTCTCTCTTCATCTTTCTAAGCATTGTAAGCAAGCCCAAAGGGGAGTCCCCAAGTGGCTTGCCTTCTTGTTTTGATTTCTACTTTTCATTTTCAGTTTTAGATTAGCTCTTTTCCTTTTTCCTTTTTATTTTTCTAACCCCCATAGTATAGCTAGCTTAGTTGTGGATGTCTAAAATGCATGCTTATGGTTAAAATTATCTAGTATTAGATCTCACACATAACTAAATGCTAGTTTGAGCCCGTGGAGGCATAGGATAAAATCTTCTGCTTTCGTTATTTCTTTACTTGCAAGCTATCGTTCCTCAAGCATTTATCTTTCACATTTGCAAGCAAACATGGGTATCTCAATGGTGTAAAGTAATCATTTTCGTTTTCGCATTCTTTTCAAGTTCGTTATATGCTTTACATGCAATAATCTTATGATCTAGGAACTGCACTTTCCACTGTTTTAACATTTCGGTTTTGGTCCCTTTTGGCACTTTTTGGGCAAGTGAAACTCACAATTATACACTCAAACACCAAAAAACACTTAGTCCATAGGTTTAATAACCAACTAGACTTAATAGGACACCTTTTCCGACCCATCTTCACCATTTAAAATGGGGACTAGAGGAAGCAACGGAAAGGTGATAGGTCGGGGATGGTCTCGTGGTGCGGAGCGTCCTTTTCTGGGAGTACTCTTTTTCTTGGGCTAACCTGTGGAGCTACGGTAGGCCTCGTTGCCATACTTCTTGAGCACCCAACAGTTACTTGGTAAAAGCAGGGGGAGTATTGGGTTGACACTTAGATAGGATTGAAATTTCAATTAATAACTTTTAATCAATCCTTAATCTACAAATTTTGGGCAATCAATTTAATATACTTTTAGTGACATACATTTACACTTGCAAGCACGTTCATTCCGTATTTACATTTACATGCAAGTTATTTTATGAGTTGTGCATTAATTATCTAAGTGGTTATATCTGTGTTGGAACACTTCCCTTTTAAAGCATCTTTCATTTAAATTGTTGTTCCTATTTTTGGTGTGATCCCTCAAGAAGTTGTGCATCCTCTTGGAGGCACTATCTTGTTGGGTCTTGAGTGATTTTTGTTGTGCCATTGAGAGTAGTCCAATAGAGTAGTGCATCCCCTTTTAAGGAGACACTCTATTGTGAGCATGCTAGGCCATGTGTGTTGATGAATGCATCTTCTTGAATACCTTTATTTTCTGCACATACAAGTAATTGTTAGTTGCTGCCTTATCATTGTATTTTTATATCTTGTATCCTTTGTATCTTTGTTTAGCGTTACTTTGTTGTAATCTTTAGATATTCTTTATTGTAATCTTGTATCTAATTTGTATCTAGTCTAATTGTAATCTTTGTAAACCACTTCCTTTAAACTTAGTTGACCCCTTGCCCAATCTTAGGCACTAGTCTTAGTTGTCCTAGGAAAAGGGTTTGCTTGACATATTAGTGGTTGTGCTTGCATTGTTGCTTTTGCATCATAGGCTAGATTTCCCCCCAAACTTTAACTAATTGAAACCAACTCCTAGAACTTAAACTCTAAATCTCATCTAGAGACTAGGGTCTACCCCCCTTGGCTTCCCTAGGAGTAAGCCTAGACGGAAGAGGTTCAAGTCAAAGTGACAGCGTGGGCTTTGAACCTAGGCATTGTGCCTCCAAGGACACACTAAGTGAGCAGGACTTAGCTCACATTTGCAAGTGTGTATAAGGATGGCAACAACAACCATACGACAAAGTGTAGTCAAATAGTTCATTACTACTTTTAGTTCGAATAAATACGTAACCTCTCACAAAAGAATGATTCAACTCTAGATTCAATTGTGCAAAGACCACTATATGAAGGTTGTAAGTTTGTAATTGCTTAGCTATGTTGTAACGTCCTTACACTATATAATATGAAGTTTCTATTCCCCCTGAGGGTTTTCTCTAGTTCCATAATGCTATCCATGTTCTCCTAATGTATGTTGTGTTATTTTTATGTATAATAGTTGAATGAAAGAATCTATTTGGTAGACAAGTGCCCTATGTTTTTGCCTTTGACAAGGTTTGCTCCATAATTGGGAATCTGTATGCTTGCTCTAGTATGCCTTGACAAGTGCATCTCCACTCAGATTGATTGTGATAGATTAACAACTCATGCTCAAGACCCTTTGCTACAGCCTATGGCAGGTTGAAAAATCTCTTGCACACCTTCCTTGGACCAACTTTGAAGGAAAAAATGGATCTCACCACATTTAATGAGGGTTGTGTTGCACTCCCAAAGATTTGGGGGCTTGGGGGTTATCAACATTTACACCCATGTCCCAAGGGCTAGCACTTTGTGCAATAGAAAGTGTTATTAATCTATTACATTTGCTTACGAACTGTTACCTCTCCAAGAGGTACCCTAGAGTTTTCATTTTGGCAACACAATTGTAAGCCCAAGGATGCAAGTTAAAGCCATGTAAACCATAGTGGATGATTTTTGTAGTGGACTACCAGACTTAGTTCGATCAAGATAAACCTTAGCACACAAGAGGGTGCTTCAAACCCTAGAAGACTAACGCCCAAGAGAGGTGCGCACCTTTTCCCAAGTAGATGTGTTTGCTGAAATTTCCAAACTCACAAGGAAGATATGATTCCATAATGGGGAATCATCCCTTATATTAGACTTGTCCAATCAACAAAAGCGTCTATTGGCTCAACAGGGCCGACCTCTCTAAGTCACTATATAATTTATTATTATTATTATTATTACTATTATTATTATTATAATTAATATTAATATTAATTATCTTTCACATTTATTATTAAACATATTAAGGTGGGACCAACCTGTGCCCTTTACATAACAATTAGGGTTATAGGTAGGTCTGACTCTTGAACAATATATAGCAAAGGATCTGATACACCCACTAGTGCTCATCCACTAGGGGCACATCCATAGGGATGTCATAGCTCTGATTCATTGCATTACACAGAAGAACCAGATCTTCACACGTTCACCTGTGCTCGTCCATGGGCACGTCCACTCTACAGATCTTCTTTCCAACTGCCTCACACAGGAGAATCATCTGGAGTCTTCTCGTCAACTGTGTTGCGCAGAGGAGGCTAATACATCATCTTCATTTCTTGTCCTCATGACGATGCACCCAACACTTTGGGATTTCACACGTTCACCTTGTGCTCAGCCACAGGCGCATCCTAACTCAACAGATCGCCTTTCCCACTGGATAATCATCTGGAGTTCTTCTCAACTCTTTGAATGGAGGAGGTCATCTCTACGTTCCCAGCTCTATCTCAGGCAGGAACCACGTACCCTTCTTTAGGGGCTTTCTCTCAGGTTTGTAAGCTGAGAGAAAGACTTCACATAGATGCAATGATCCACACCTCACAGGTTTGTAAGCTGGAGAATGTCTCACATAGCTGCAATCATCAACAGGATTTGCTAGGAGTTGGCCTAGACGAAGGAGTTGAGGATTAGGTGACATCACCTTAACTCTCACTTGCCCCCAAGGACACACCAAGTGGATTGAAGATTTCTTCCGCATCTCCCAGGTGTGTATAAGGCGGCAACAACCCCCAAGGAAAAATCGTCCTACTATAAAATCGTTGGGTACATATTCCAAAGTCAAATGGTCAAAGGAATGAGATGTTGGGGTCTACTAGCCTTGGGAAAATATTTGACAAGTCAAAGATGTTATTTCTTCAAAGCAAATTAATTATTTTGTTCACCAAATGACCAATTCATCCTCTTTGGGGACAATTTGTAACCTCTCCTTAATGGATTCAAAGAGTCAAACTAGTCGTTGGAAGAGTGAGAGGAGAATGTGGACAAATTATGACTGTTTTTAGCTCATTCCTCAAGAAGAGATTGTCCCCAAGTGGAACTTTGGAATTCCTCCACCCAAATCAAACCTTTGCAAGGACCATATGACCTCTCTCTTGGTGGGGCGAATCTCTCATGTGGACAAATCAATTTGTCAAGCATTCTAAAGTGGAATTTATCTCATTTTCACAATGGAGATATGGTTTAGCCTCCAACCAATTGTAGATGAACAAACCAAGAAAATTATTATTTTATGAGGGAGGTAGAAACTAGCCGTTACAATAAAAACTATATAAGGCTATCCCCTCCTCTCATTTGATGTTGTTGAAACTTTATGAGATCATAATGCCATATTTTGGAACTCAACTCTCTTGTGTCATTGTGGATTGTTTACTATAATGTTTGTTTTTCTTGGTCTTGGATTATTGTAATTGTGCTTTGACAGGGGTTCCTTAGGAGAATTGTAAGAGGTGACCAATCAATCCATTGAGGGGTTACATAGTCACGTGGAAGAAAAAAGATAGACTTTCGTCTCCTTACTCTCTTTGTGGGCTCTTAGTGTAACACAGCCAAGTTGTTGGACCAACTTTTTCGGAAGTAGCTTCAACCAAGTGGTATGTTATCACTTTGACCCTTGTTGATTGGTTATCTTGGAGACCATCCATCAAGGAGCTCTCCTAGCAAATCCAAGGAGGAACCCATCTATTATTGAATTTCTAGCATTGGGGGTGATAGTCCTTTAACTCCAAACCCAATTGACTATAAATGTATCTGGGCCAATCTTAAGCTTGCGGGGTCACAATCTCTCAAACTAAGAGACATCTAAAAGTAAAAGAGATAAAAAAAATCTCTCGATTTTTTTAACCAATTAAATCTCAAAATTTGTAATCATTTTTTATTACAAAAATACAAAAAAATCATACACTAGCTTTGTATTTCATTTTTATCTTTTATAAGCTAGTAGATCTTGGGGTTTCTGTTGATTGGAAATTTCCCTACCCCAAGATACATATTCCTTTGAGTTTTTTGCTTCATTGAATATCTTTTACAAGCATTTTCTTGAGAAATAGTGTGCAGATCTGTGTTATTACAACCAAGAAAATTTCTAGATCTACACTCTTGTGGACAAATAAAAGGGTGTGTATTGTAAGTATTCACTTCTTAAACCCTTGTACATTCATTCCAGATCTCATTTATATGTTTTATCTCTATTTTCTGGTCAATATAGAGTGAAACTACAGTCCAACAAGTAATTTTATTGGTTGTAGCAAATCTTGGGTTTTGACCATGTGATCAACCAGTTTGCACAACCTGGATTTCCTGAAGAGCCGCCAAAGAATGAGCAATCAATGCTCATATGACAGAGTTCAGGGTTCAGTCGGTCTTGTAAAAGACCCATTTTTCCCGCATTTCCACCATTGTAATAAATGTCCTAAGTATGAGATATTGTAAAAGGCTATTGGCCACCTAAGACCTAGGAGTGAGCACATACTTTGGAGTGTTTTTTTCTACTTGTTAATTATTTTTTCCGCTTGCCTTTGTGAGCGATTAAATAATTTCTAAGTTTTTTCACTCAGAAGACTAGCTCCAGAGCTGGAGTATGTGCTGGCAATCAGGTCTTGGCATGGAAAATCCATTGTCTAGTGTCCAAATGTATATGAACTCATACTAGGACATATTGATCGAGTCATTTGAAAATTGCGGCTAGGTTTGATAGGTTTTTTTTAAGTTTTCAGTGAATTAATTAAATTCCCGCAAAAACGGAATTTATTAATTCTAAGTCAATAAATTGTAAAAATATGGCATCAAACATTGTTAGATGCCATATTTATAGTTGTTTTCCAGTCCAGAATATCATGCAAACACCTATTTCCCATCTTTCGAGACAAAAAAGTGATTATTATCACTAAAAAATCAAAATTACTCGAAAATTACGGAAAAGGGGTAATTAAATTAATCTCTTATTTTTTAGGAGAACTGGGGAACATGTTTGAAACATGTTTTTCTCCTTTCCCCAGTCAACTGGAAGCCTAGGCGAGTTAGCTAAAGGTGAGGTCGACTTAACTAAGGTGATGTGGACTTGGGGGAGATCCCAAAGTGGGGACTCAACCCCACATGCTTGAGTGGCGCAGTTAGGGAGAGTGGCGCACATCCCAATGCTCACAACTCGCCCTCACACTTCACTTCACTCCCACTCACTCTCACTTCCACTCCACCTCACTACACTCATCTTCACTTCACGCCATATCACTCCCTTTTCACCCTAGTTCACTCCCTCACCACTCCACACCTCCCCACTCTAACTCATGCGCATCTCCTCTTCACTACCCATTCACCCATGCATTTCCTAAACCCTAAACCTAACCCTAGCGCATGCCTACTTTGGAATTGTCATCCCAATAGCTATATAAGAAAGGCGACCCCTCCTTCCTCACTAGTTAGAATTCATGGGAAGAAGATTGTATTGTATCACTTGCTATTTGATTAAAGGAATAAAAGACTTTGGAACTTCAATGTGTTGTCTTGTGCAAATGTGTGGAGGTTCTTCTCCCTTCATGGTGCTTTGAGTATGGTAAACGTCTCTTGCTTGCAATTCTTATTTGTCCATTTAATAAGGTATTAGTAAACTAGATTGTCTTGATAATTCTTGTTTCATCACATTTCAATCTATGAATCCATGTTGTTATTGTTTTAATTGCATGCTTTCAAGATTTATGTGTAGGATATTTTGACGGTTTGCTTGCAAGGGTATTTTGAGTTTACAGGTCTCTACTTTGGAGGAGTGGAAGGTTCTTGCTCGAACCTCCAGCATCTTCAATTGCATCCAGTGGAAGGATTCCCCTCTTCAACACATCATTTTGACTCCATCGCCCAAGTCCCTGGTTTCAAATTATCTCTTTCCCCTTCTCTCTCAAAATGTCATAAGAAAAGTCATCTTGCTCTTTGGTTTTCTGTTGCATGCAAGGATTTAGGTAATTTTAAAAGTGTAAATCTGTTCTATATCGGTTGCATGCAGCCTCTAAAAGCTAGATCTGAATTTTATAAAAGAATTTCATCTCTTTGCCCAGTTTTAGCTTAAATTTGTCTCTAACTAGCCTTCAAATTCCTAGCATTTTTTAGGCTTGTGGTAGGCAAAAGTTTACACAGTTTTAAAAGTATAAATCTGCAAGTTTAGTTTCTTTTCTTTGATGATTTTATATCAGCTAGTAAGATCCTAAGGAGGTTAGCTATCCAACTATCACTCCTTAGTTAATTTTCTGTTTTAGTGTATTTTAACTTAGAATGTTTTCACAATTTTTTGGGGTTGATCAAAGACACCTTTAAAGTGTTTTTGGTCATCTTTTGCATTTTATCGCTAGCTGTTTTATCGCAGATCTAACAGGTACAAGAGGAAATGCTACTAAATTTTTTAAGTTTAGCCCCTTCCAGGACCCTCCCGGTGTTCCCATAAGCTTTGTATTTGATTTTTCTTTCTCAAAAAGCTTTGTAAAACACTTGATCTCCCAATATAAAGATCAAGTGTATCAAAAAAATGAAAGTAGTTTAAATTTTGTAATAAAGTTAGCGAGCCACAAAGCTCGTCTTTAGTTGTTTCCCCTGCCCCTAGGGGGAAACTGGTGTCTTTTCCCTTTTTCTTCTTTTCGGGGTTGTTTCCCGTTTCATTGGTTTCATTTAGTGTTTCATGCATAAACAAGTTAAAATTAACTCATCTCATTTAAATCAAAATTTTAAAATCAACTGCAAGTTCTAGGTTTTCTTATTATTAGTTTCCCTTTTGCAAAGTTATTGGAATAAACCTCAATTGTTCAAATCTAAGTATGCAAACACATTGTCACGCTCAAGTGCTTCAGTGACCCAGAAACGATTTGAACAGTGCATGCTAGTATAATTAGGACAATCTCTAAGTGGCATTATTCATCTAAGACCTCTACTCTGGGTGGAGTGTGTCAAGTCAAGGGGTAACTCACCTCGTTGGACCTGCGGCACACCTGGTCGGCAAGTTTTAGATTGGTGAATAACACACAAGGAGGCCACATTACACATTGCACACAAAGAGTGGGAACCCCGACTTCAATCCCCACTTCACGGTCTCAAAACCTTTTTAATAACACCAAATCCCTTAATTAAAACACTCAAGATAAAATTAACGCGGCACTTTCATCACATCACATTTATTGTTTTATCTGGCACTGGTCTTTCAAGTTTATCTATCTTATCTATGGATGCAATGTTTATCTTTATTTTATGTGATGATTGATAAATGCTCATGGTTGGTTTCACAGGCAGTATCCTTTTGATCAAGCTTATGTTGTGTTGATATTATCTTGTGTTTCAAAAAGTACAAACTCCTAGATTAAGTGATTTTCTTTCTTAGTTTAGAAAAGCCTTAGATTTATTTTCATAGGAACTACCCCCCTTGACTTCGCTAGGAGTTGGCCTAGACGGAGGAGTTGAGGATCAGGTGACAGCACCTTGATTCGAGACTTGCCCCCAAGGACACACCAAGTGGATTGAAGGTTTCTTCCACGTTAACCCAGGTGTGTATTAGGACGGCAACAGACCCTAAGGAGAATTGAACCCCAATTCTGTAACACTAATTTCCAGCCAGCCGGAAATTGATTTTGCAGCAGATTTGAAGGCTTTAGGGCACAAGATTATCTTGTATTTTGCTTCCCTAACCTCTAAATCCACAGATCTATTGATCTAATGTATTTCTACACATGTGGGAGGCCTCAAAGGGCCATTATCTTGTTGGTTTTCTGCGTATTATACTGTTTTTGCAGGTCTGATATAACAGAACATCAAGGAAACTTTTCATTTCCAGCTAGTTCTTACAAGGTATGTTGATTTTTTTTTTCAGTGTTTTCTCACCCTGCAATTTATCCCAATCCCGGTTTCAATCACTCCTTATCACTCCAAAATGTTTAATGCCCTTTCCCAATATTAATGAAATTTGCAAACATTAATATGCATTAAATTTCGAAATGAAATTTTGACTGAAACACATGAAATAAATAATCTTTTCTATGGCTGTCTTAAAACTCAGAAAAATTATCAGCAAGCACACATTTAATGACACAATAAATTTTTGGTCAAATCGAACCTGGAAAAACCCCAGTGTGGGGAAAACCAGTGAGAGAGAGGGAGTTCTTCTTATTTCTTCAAATCTGGAAGTTACATATCAGCAAAAATAAAACCAACAGCTTGTACTTATCTCTTCCCTCGATTTCCGTGCTTGAAATTCACTGGAAGAAACCCAACAGCTGCAACCTCGAAATCTGTGCACTGACAGCCGTACCGTACGGACTATACGGATTTTGAAAAAGTGCACAGAAATTTACAGCAACTGTATGGTGGTCGTACGGACTGATAAAATCGCCCTTTTTCTTCGATTTGCATGCAGTTTTGCGCCCAGAACAGGTACAATAAATGCTACTGTACCAAATCTGTACCGTACGGATTATTTAATGCTGCTGGATGCCTCGATTTGCGTGCCCAGCTTAGCCTTGAATTTGCTGCTCTTTCCTCTTCAGAAAATAGAAACCCTTCTCCTGTTCTTGCTCTCTCTCAACCTCTCAATCTCTCATGGAAAGAATGAATTCGTTTTTTGGTCTTTTTCCTCCTTTAGAATCCCGAAGTGACTCTTAGGTTACCTTTTTGATCCAAGGGCTCACATTGCCCAAGATCAACGGTGAGAATTAAATGCTCCATTAAATTCACTTTATTTAATTTCACTCACCCAACTTAAATAAAAACCCACTTGGTGCTTTAAGTTCCTAAGTCACTTTTCACTTTCTAATTTAAAGTTCA
>JASDQU010014755.1:406272-425458 GCA_032191745.1 Picea mariana | reverse complement strand
GGAGTCCTGTGTATCGATTTTCCCAAAGGCGCCATGCTAAAGTCTTCAACTCAACAAAGAAGTCTGCGCACGCTAGCTCAGCACTTAATGGCTCAGCTACCGTCTTTGC
Organism: Picea mariana; assembly: GCA_032191745.1. Taxonomy (NCBI): domain Eukaryota; kingdom Viridiplantae; phylum Streptophyta; class Pinopsida; order Pinales; family Pinaceae; genus Picea; species Picea mariana. Next base: position 425,349 of record JASDQU010014755.1, on the reverse strand, counting down.
AGAGGCCATGCGTAGTTAAGATGGCGCTTAAAGGAAGATATCAGTACGAGTTTGACTGAAGGGACATCAAGCTGTGAGTCACTGGATGCGCCTCTGCGAGGCATTTTTCTCTGAGTATATAAACTCAGTCTTTGTAATTTGTAAGGGATCGATGGTTGAGCAGAGCTCCCGGTTGTAAAACTTTAATGAAGCACTGTTTTCTGGTTATTTCTAGACTTCCGAGACTTCTTGCCTTATGAATGCCAGTTTCTTTACATCTTTGTTATACTGTGTTAGAGCAGCTCGGAATTGGAGGATCTAGTCGAGTTGTAGCTGTTATAGGATGATGTTGTAATGGATCACTGTAATGGTTACGAAGTCTCTAATCGATTCCTGTGATTTCCTTAACGCTGAATGACTTGGAATTGGAGGATCCAATCAAGTCTTCTCTTCAGTTTCTCGAAGCCCTGAACCAGGAGGATCCTGCGTTCAGAGTTTTTCCCTACAAACCGCTGTAAGCCTGTTGCCCAAAGCTGTTTGTTCACCTTTCTTACTAAGTCTTCCACCTGCTCATCTTTTAATCAACCCACTGGCTGAAGTTAGGATCCCAGACCTCCTTTGTTCTTTACGTACCAGACCCAGTCCCTGAGTTAGAGTAATATCTACTCGAGTCTTTATCTCCATTTGATCACCCCTTTGTAAACAAATCGTGACATTAAACTGATGGGTGTCAGGCTCTGCTCCTGCAAGCAATCCAGGAGTGACTTCCGATGCTAACAGTGTGTCACTGGACAAAAGTTGTCTACTACTTGGCAACAATTGTGATCTATTGGATGACATTATAGTAGCTGTGTGCTACTAGTTGATTGTCATAGAGATTACCAAATCGCTTGATGTAGTTGTGTTTGCTATCGCCCTATATATAGCCCTTTATGTAGAACATTTCTTATAGCTTATTAATGGTCTTACTACTCATCTCAATTATCTACAACAATGTTTTTTACATGGTCTTAGGAGTCATCTTTCCTAGTTGAGGGTGTGTCCTCACCATTTGAGAGTCAAGGCAAGTCACTATATCCCTTAGGAAGATAGGATTTGCATACTATGTTCCTTGTAGAAGGCCAAGGATAAGGAACATTTTGTTTTCAAGTGTGTTATTTATTACAAAATTAGATGGAGATTTCATTGCCTTCACAAAGGCTCATGAGGATCCCTTTCTTCCTTCTTCCATCATCCTAACTAGAGGTGCCTAGTCTTGTTTCTTTGGGAGGTGGTTGCCTTTATTAAATGGAAGGCCTTGCTCTACTCCTCCAATCTATGAGATTGATCATGTCCTTCTTTCAACCCATCTTACCCAAGGGGAGTATCGAGTGTCATGTCAATTTTGGAGATATTGACATGAATAATGAGAGTGCCTCGTTACTGTAATTGCCACATCAGACACATCACCTGATCTTAGGAGAGCTTCCATGTGGAGCTCTCAGCTGCCTCCCTTGGCCCAATCCGCTTCTCCTAGTATGGGCCATTTTCTAGATGACATTATCGTGCTTAGCATTTGTGGATTTAGAGTGATTAATGGGAATAAGAGCTCCCCCTTTGGTTCTGACATTTCCTCAAAAGAGAATATCACAGATACACAAGAAGTGGAATATAATATTTTATTATAAATGGATTCATTTCATACAATGTGGTATATATTTCATACATTAGGTAGTTTATGATACCTCCCTCACCTAAGCACGAATTAATGACATGTTATTACTTTACCTAATGACACTTTATTATGTCATCTAACATAAGGTGGCTTTACTAAACTTTGGACTCCAGTATTGGAGTGTCAATACTCCAACATTGACTAAAGACTGGTTTGTCTCCAGATTTCCGCTCGTGGCTTGGTTGATTTGCTCTCTCCATTGTGGCATTGCTTGATCCCTTTTTCTTCCTCTCTAAAGCTGTACTTCTTTGTGGTGATTCATTGGACATTAATAAAATTATCTTATCTTATTGTCAAGTGTTTACCCATTGTCGGTTTAACCCTACTTTTTTATTTTTTTATTATGTCATGTGCCATTTTTTTCTTTTAGGGATGAGATGCGCACTATCCCTTTTGTATTTGATATGGTAACTCACTATTAATAGCTGTTGTCTGTATATCATATTACTCTTTTTGTGTAACTGATTGAACCCCGTATTAACTTATCTACTTACAAAATGTCCAATTCTTGAGAACCTATGAGATTGTTAATGATGCACAATTACATTGCAGTGTACTCCCTAAAATACATTAAACACAAAAGGTAAATGTTACTTGTGATTCTGTAATGAAATGAAGACTTTGCCTATAGTTAGACTACAACTTCTATTATTTTTCTTTTGTAAACAATCATTTGCTTCATGAAACACTGAATTTAATTTCTAGTAGAGCTTCTCCTAATTATTAAAATTTTCTATTTTAACTTCACTGTAGTTTTCTTCATATTGGGTGTAAATCAGTTCTGAATTCTGTGATTTACAGGAGCGCATCAGGCGAATGCAAAGTGTGTTCAATAGAGAGAGAAGCAAGTACAAGAGGAGCTATGAAAAGTGGTATGAAAATGACTCTGATGCATACCAGCAGCAAAATTTCCAGCGGGAAGATTGGTATTGGAAGACAGATAAATCTTACAGGGAGAAAACTGCAAATGAACGGAAAGCAAGGATGCGAACTTCTGAAAACTATACATTAGCACATCATTATGAAGCATTGGGCCTTGACATGTATGCTCTCTGTTCACATTTTGCAGCTTCTGGTTGTCTGCTTGACAGGTTCACTATACATTTCATTGTTAAATTCAGTAATGTTTGCTTGTTTGTTACTTATCCTGCCCACCATTGCCTGGTTCAGGTAAATTCACTTCTTATATAATATAATAATTGGTTACTTGCACAAGGACATGAAAGGGCTATACAAAATTAGGAAGCTGCACATTAGAGTACAGCCTTCATACTATATATCAGTCCTCATAACTGGACCAATATTTTGTCTATAGTACTGCTATTATCTTCATGTAATTAACAGCGGACAGAAAAACATTAACTTCAACAGAAGATTGCTGGGGGTAATGAACTCAAGACATTTGAAAAATCGGAAAATATCAACATAAGCTATCATTTATTACTTTTTTTTTTCATTTTAAAAACATAAGCTAACAACAACATCAAATAATCGCATTGCCACATAAATATGAAAATAAGACTAATATATAAGATGCCAAATGAATCAATGATACATCAAACATTAATTGTTGATAGTAGATACCAATAGCTTTCCAATCAAGACTCAAAACTGAATACACAATACAAAAGTACATCAAATATATAATATATGTATATCATCCTCATGACTCATCTACAATGATCAATCTACTTCTTGACTGCCTTTGCCCCTTTTACGGGCAAAGGTAATGGGTCGTCTTCTAGAATAACATCTTGTGGCTTAAGTCAAATGTCTACTGGAGGTTGTCTCAATCTATGTAGGTAATGGTACTGACACTAGCACCTAGCTCTCTCACTCTTAGTGTCATCCTCCTCCTCCCCTAGTGGCACCAGGTCATCCTTCCTTCCCCCCTGCTTCTGCTCATCCTCCCCCACAACCTATTTTGTGGTCATTTTTTGGACATTAATAAAATTGTCTTATCTTATTATCTTATCTAACCACTCAAGTGCCTCCTTAGTAAGCCTCTTGGTTTCCACTGACGACTCAGGTGTGGTGTTAGAGTTCAATGAAATTACATCCATATCAAGGGTTCTCTCAAGGTGCTTCACCCACAATTGGAGATTGTAGATGTAGATCATATCGTTAAGGTGTCAATATTCTAACTTGTTAGAGGATCATAAGAAATGTTAGAGGGTCATGGAGAGTGCATATCAAGTCTATTAAGGGTCATATTTTATAATAACTTTATTTCTAATTTGTTGCATTTCTATGTCCGTATTTTTTTAAACACTCAAATTGTCCTTGTATTCGTAAGTGCTACAAGTTTGGGTAAGCACCTGAAGGACAATCTCTATAAAATGACCGTAATTTTTCTACCAAACATCTACAATAAATAAGAAAAAATTGAAAATACTTAAATTACAATTCTATCCAGTAGCAAACAGGAAAGAAATAAACAAATAAAACAAAATAAACCATTGAAACCTGTAATTAGAAGTCAAATTGCTTATTTGGCGAGTCTTCCTTTCTTGGACAACCATGTGAAAATCAAATAGTCCATTGTTGTTCTTGTACATCTTCATCTCTCTTTTAATGGTATAGTGGTTGGTTGGATTAGGCACCATCCTCTTAAGACAAGTAAAGAACCCTTCCATAACGTTGCCATCAAAAGTTAAATATGGGCCATGTTGCATGAATGGGATGATGGAACATATTGTTCCATCGTTCATCAATCAACTACTAGATCATTGGATGTTTTTCATATCCAAGATCACACTTGTCTGTACAATAAGAGTGAATAGTTTCTTTGGCCCTATCCATGGCATCATATTGTTAGTCCATTGTGGGCTTTTCCCCATAAACTAGGTGAAGAACCTTTACACAGCTCCTCCACCCCTACCCAAAAGGAATCTTGGTACACTATTTTAGCAATGGCCTGCACTTTTCATTCCATGCTAGTACTAATGTACCACTCATTTGAAATAAACATCCTCTTCACCTTCTGCATACAACCGAGGAGAGATTGAAGAAAAATGAACTTGGTGGAGAAAGGTGTGATAGAAAGACAAAAAGGTGTGATAAAGCGACACACTCAATACTTGTTTCCAATGAATTTTCTCATTAGGCTGAGAACAAATACATGGCTATATATGAATGTCGTGATGTTGCTAGCCAAATCAATGGCATCCTTGACATAGTGAATTTTGGCTATGTCGTCTAGAATCAAATCAATATAATGGGAAACACATGGAGTCCAGAACAATGCGGGGTGCCTCTCCATTAACATTAGCAGCCACATAATTAACATCATTGTTTGTTAAGACTTGCACAACATGTTACACACCTATCTCTTGGATGAACTTATCCGACAATTCACACAACAATATTGTATATTTAACATGTGTAGGCATATCAACGAATTTAATAAACATTGTTTCCCTGGGACAATGTACCAAGAAATTATAGAGGGACATGCCCTTCCCATCCGTCCAACCATCAAATATCATCAATGCATGCAATGGACTCTAATGAATTTTTAAGGTCTTCCAATCTAGTATTGATATCGCTTGTTTCCTTTTGAAGGACCTGTTATCGCACAGTTTGTAGCAAGGATAAAAGCTTGAGGTTTGAAGGTCAAACTGGCGTAACAGGAACCAATCCCACCCAATGTCACCACAATGGGATGGTTCTTTCTTTTTAGGCAAGTGAGGCCCAGGGGAGACGTCCCTGATGACCTGGGGTTTTGAGAAGGCAAGAGGATTAAAAGACAAGGATAGATTCCCCCTCACAAGTCACCACCAAGCAGATAGTCCCGGCTAAACAACCAATAATAAAGTAAAACCCCCAAAGATATACCTACCTGAGACAAAGCAACAACAAATGATATATGCAAATTCAATGGGTTAGTACTTCATATAAATATGTGACTATCTGATGAACATATAAGCAATTTTAGCAATAAATATTGACGAAGTCAATGTTTATAAATAGCACTAAAAATTGTCACTTCACCAATAAATACCGGAACAATATGGCATTCAAAGTAATAAATCAACACTTCATTTAATTTATGCCTTTAATCATCATTCAATTGCTTACGAAAGAAAACGTTAGCTGCACAAAGGTGTTAAAAGCTAAAGATGACGGCAACATATAGGGTTAGTAGGTTAGTTAAGGCTAGGGTTAGTGTAGTTAGGGTTTCATTCAAGAGTTTGAAAGTAGTTTGATTCACTTCAACGCAAGAGGTTTCATAGGATCAGTGCCTTAGGGTTAATGGAGTCAAAAGTGAAAGACGCAAGAGCTGAAGGGTCAAAGAATAAAAAGAGGCTAAGGACTAGAGGATTATGCCTCGAGGTGTTGCTAAAGCAAGGCCTCAAGGACACAAACCCTAGGGGAGAGAGGCTCACCTTGGTGTAGGAGAACTAGGCCTCGGTGCTCTCTCCTCCTTCCTTAACTCAATGGCAAGGATGGCTAGCTCTGAAAAGATAGCATAAAACTAAGACAAGAGGGTTTGAGAAACATAGTGTTGCTAGAGCAAGGCTTGTACAACAAACCCTAGAAAAATCGACCCAAAGTGTAGAAGACCTAGGCTTTGAGGCTTCTCCTTCTTCTTAGCTTAAGAAAGTAAAATGGCTAGCATATGAAGAGGGGGAAAAGAGTGTAGCTAAGGCTAGGTTCAATCCTCTTCAGCATGAAAGAGAAGAGTGTTGCTATGGCAAGGCTCTATCTCATTTCAGCAAATAAAATGGATAGAAATCTTGACGGGAAAATGAGACAAGGACCTACAATGTGTGCTTGTCCCCTAGGGTTTATTCAGGAAATTATAACCATAAATGCTAGAGAAATAAAACTACAACCATTCCTTCAAGAAGTTTTGCAGAAATTTACTTCCATTTAACCAAGAAATCAAGTAGCAAACCCTAGTTGTAACACCTTCTACCAAGATAAATGCCAAAATTGCCAAGAAAAAATCTCCCTTCAACAAGCACGCCTCACTAAATCAGCCAAAACCCTAGAATAGGGTGCAAATTTCAGACCTCACCAAGTGGTGAGTGAGAGATCATGAAAAAATGAAGGTGAAAATCCTTCATTTATACTGTATCAATAAACTAATTTACTTTTAGGTCATAAAAAGGCCGACAAGGCCAAAATATTGAAAATCATATTGTTTTACATTAAATGACAAATTAAAACCCTAATCAAGCAACAGAAGGACGTCATCCCCTTTCTAGGGTGACGTTAGCCTCTTCTAGGGCAAATGCAGCCCCCAGGAGAAAAATGTTAGCCCCCCTTGGGCTTCTCCAAGCTGCCACACGTGCCAAATGCCCTGTCCATCTGCCAAAACGTCCATGAAGCAAGGATGACGTCATGTCATAGGTGACGTCCTAGGCCTTCCAAGGCCAACGTTCCACTAAAAATGGATCCACCTCCCTCGGTCAAGTTGTGCCAGGGTGCCTCTGGTGGAACGCCCTCCTCTTCTCCGGTGCAAAGCCCCTGATCTATCTTTGTCTATCTTTGTACTGTCTCTATCCCCTGATTGGATCTTAGCATCCATCTGATGGGCTCTTCAGACCCATGGAGATCTGAATTGATCATCTTTAACATGCATTACTGTCTTATCCTCAAGAGTTGCCCCCTCATCTTTGATTGTACAACAAGGAAAATGCTCTTCGTTCAGGGATTCCGTTTCTCCATCACTTTCTGAATCATGGAACAAGGTATCATCAAAATCTTGAAAAGGAAAGAAACTAACTTTATCGTCTTGTTGTTGTGTAGGTGGAGAAGGCTTGTGGATCGCTTCATTAGGAGGAGGAGGGCATGTTGATACTTCATCATTGGGTTCCGACTCCTTGGCTGTGTCTTCAACAATCCCTGGTCGATCTGAGGTTTGTTCCCCTTCTTCTTGGAAATCAACAATGAAGTTCTCAAGGGCAAACAAACTTTCCCTACTAAGAGTACCTGAGATAAATAGGCATCTTATTTCAGACAAGGAGATGTTCTCCTCAATTCTTGCAGCCATGTTGTAAGCTTCATCGAGCGTCTTCGAGGACCTCTTATGAAGGAGAAAACTCAGATGTCCCAAAAGTGCACAAGTAAAGAGATGGACAAGCTACCCCTCTTTGTTATGATGACTTTCAAGAACTTTATACAACATGTTCTCAAATCTATCCTGGAAGTCTCTGACAGTTTCATCTTCAGCTTGCTTTATATGCTCGAGGTCTTCCAATAGTACTGGGATATCTTCCAACTGGATACCCAATCTCTCGAGAAAGATTTTTTCAAATTGCTCCATAGTGATGATGCTGGCATTAGGGAGGTTGTCATACCACTCTTTGGCATTGCAACAAAGAGTGGTAGAGAAAAGTTTCATGACCACGTCTTCAGCATAATCATCGACAGGGTAGGATAGGAAGAAGTTCCAGAAATTTCTCATGTGATAGTCAAGTCTCTCTCTATCACCACCAGTGAATCCAGGGAGAAAATTTATGTATTCAAAGGGCATTTGTTGAGGGTACCTCGGGAAGTTACTCATGTCTAAAGGCTTGTAGTTTTCGGGGTCCCATTGTGAAGTCACAGTTGGCTTCGTCATCAGTGGAGTCGCCGGATAATTTTCTTGAAACTATCAAAGGATAAGGGAAAACACCCTAAGTGGAGTCACCAGGAAAGCTTGTAAGAATAAGACTCTAAGGCAAGGCTTACCGAAAAGTGTCGTCTGAGGAAGGTTTGACTCAGTGTTCCCCGACAGTGGCGCCAAAATGTTATCGCACAGTTTGTAGCAAGGATAAAAGCTTGAGGTTTGAAGGTCAAACTGGCGTAACAGGAACCAATCCCACCCAATGTCACCACAATGGGATGGTTCTTTCTCTTTAGGGAGATGAGGCCCAGGGGAGACGTCCCCGGTGACTTGGGGTTTTGAGAAGGCAAGAGGATTAAAAGACAAGGATAGATTCCCCCTCACAAGTCACCACCAAGCAAATAGTCCCGGCTAAACAACCAATAATAAAGTAAAACCCCCAAAGATATACCTGCCTGAGACAAAGCAACAACAAATGATATATGCAAGCTAATTCAATGGGTTAGTACTTCATATAAATATGTGACTATCTGATGAACATATAAGCAATTTCAGCAATAAATATTGACGAAGTCAATGTTTATAAATAGCACTAAAAATTGTTACTTCACCAATAAATACCGGAACGATATGGCATTCAAAGTAATAAATCAACACTTCATTTAATTTATGCCTTTAATCATCATTCAATTGCTTATGAAAGAAAACGTTTGTTGCACAAATGTGTTAAAAGCTAAAGATGATGGCAGCATATAGGGTTAGCAGGTTAGTTAAGGCTAGGGTTAGTGTAGTTAGTGTTTCATTCAAGAGTTTGAAAGTAGTTTGATTCACTTCAACACAAGAGGTTTCTTAGGATCAGTGCCTTAGGGTTAATGGAGTCAAAAGTGAAAGACTCCAGAGCTGAAGGGTCAAAGAATAAAAAGAGGCTAAGGACTAGAGGATTAAGCCTCAAGGTGTTGCTAAAGCAAGGCCTCAAGGACACAAACCCTAGGGGAGGGAGACTCACCTTGGTGTAGGAGAACTAGGCCTCGGTGCTCTCTCCCCTTCCATAACTCAATGGCAAGGACGGCTAGCTCTGAAAAGATAGCATAAAACTAAGACAAGAGGGTTTGAGAAACAAAGTGTTGCTAGAGCAAGGCTTGTACATCAAACCCTAGAAAAATCGGCCCAAAGTGTAGAAGACCTAGGCTTTGAGGTTTCTCCTTCTTCTTAGCTTAAGAAAGTAAAACGACTAGCATATGAAGAGGGGGAAAAGAGTGTAGCTAAGGCTAGGCTCAATCCTCTTCAGCATGAAAGAGAAGAGTGTTGCTATGGCAAGGCTCTATCTCATTTCAGCAAATAAAATGGCTAGAAATCTTGACGGGGACATGAGATAAGGACCTACAATGTGTGCTTGTCCTCTAGGGTTTATTCAACAAATTATAACCATAAATGCAAGAGAAATAAAACAACAACCATTCTTTCAAGAAGTTTTGTAGAAATTTACTTACATTTAACAAAGAAATCAAGTAGCAAACCCTAGTTGTAACATATTCCACCAAGATAAATGCCAAAAATGCCAAGAAAAATCTTCCTTCAATAAGTGCGCCTCACTAAATCAGCCAAAACCCTAGAATAGGGCGCAAATTTCAGACCTCACCAAGTGGTGAGTGAGAGATCATGAAAAAATGAAAGTGAAAATCCTTCATTTATACTGTATCAATTACCTAATTTACTTTTAGGTCATAAAAAGGTTGACAAGGCCAAAATATTGAAAATCATATTGTTTTACATTAAATGAAAAATTAAAACCCTAATCAAGCAACAGAAGGACGCCATCCCCTTTCTAGGGTGACGTTAGCCCCTTCTAGGGCAAATGCAGCCCCTAGGAGTAAACGTTAGCCCCCCTTGGGCTTCTCCAAGCTGCCACACGTGCCAAATGCCCTGTCCATCTGCCAAAACGTCCATGAAGGAAGGATGACGTCATGGACCTCATGGGTGACATCCTAGGCCTTCCAAGGCCAATGTTCCACTAAAAATGGGTCAACCCCCCTAGGTCAAGTTGTGCCAGGGTGCCTCTGGTGGAACGTGCTCCTCTTCTCCGGTGTAAAGGCCCTGATCTATCTTTGTCCTGTCTCTGTCCCCTGATGGGGTCTTAACATCCATCTGATGGGCTCTTTAGCCCCATGGAGGTCCAAACTGATCATCTCCCCATGTGTACCGGTCCAAATGGTACCTGTCCGTCGGGCATGGTCCTGTACATCAAAAGGTACACCCTCCATGGGCTTATCAGTCACAGGTATCATAGAAATGTGAATCACATCTCATCATCAATATTATTAAACATGTGCATAAAATCCCTAATACATCAGTTAACAGCTCAAAGACGTTACACAAGCCTACAATACAAGTTTGGAGAAAAGGACAAGGCGTCCTATTGGGCTAGTGTCCACAGAAGAAGGAAAGTTCCTGGAAGAAACCTCACCCAAGCCATGTATGTGGGTGATGTGGTCAGGGGATGTCCAAACATGTTGGCGCAGTGAGGGCCAAGTATGCAAAAATGTTACCTATGGATGCCTTTGGAAGGCGAGTTGTACTTGTCATGGATGCATTTTTTCCAAGCCCATTCTTGCCTTTTATTCTTCATTCTTTTATCTTTTATTGCTTTTTGTTCAAGAGCTAATAAGGGGACACTGCCCTGGCGTGGTGATCAGTGGTGACAGCGTTACCCACAAGTATTTTCATAGAAATAAGAAGGTTGGCTCGTGATGAGACCCCCTTTCCCTTGGCCATGCAACCAAGAGTCACTGCCCTGGCGTGGTGACCAGCTACTGGCAATGTCATACTGTTAGATACCCATGGACCTAATAGGCTGGCTCATGATGAGACCCCCTATCCTCTGGTTAGGCCTTGTTTTATTATTTTTCTGGGTCCCTCTTGTTTCTTACTGAGAAGCTTTTTATTGCTTTCTCGGGGATCCCTGGGCGAAGCATCTCGAGGTTTTATTTTAGGCTTTTATCTTTTACTAGCTTGCTTTTACCTTCTAGGCCTTTAGCCCCTTCTTCCCACGAGATAAGGTGCAATACTGAAAATAGGTCAACCCAATGTCTGGACAAGTGGAATGGTATAGGTGAGCGGGAAACAAGATGGAAATGTGGTGCCATAATGGGAGTGGATGATGGCTTTCAGAAATCCCCCCAAGTGGCAAACCAAAACCTACAAACACAGGCTTGCTAGGGCACCCTGTCAATCCCCCCAAACATGGTCAAGCGGGCAAGTGTAAGATCCAAGCAGTTGCTAGAAATAAAAGGAATCAGATGCATACATTCAATGGTTTTGATGATCAAAGTGACACATACCATGATACTCGGACCAATTACCTCATGGAGCAAGAACCTTCTCTGACATAGGACTAAGCCGATGGTGATGGATGTTGTTGCTGCTGACAAGATAAAGATGCTGGAAGAAAGAAAAGGTGGGCCCTCCAGGGCCAAGCTAAAGTCAATCTTGCTCTCGGTACTCCATGTCTAAGACCTGTGGGCCTTGAGACATGATCTCCTAGTTATCCCTGAAAGTGGGGGATAACATCTAGCTCCAACTCGGGGACATGTGCTCACCATAGAGCGCATGAGAATCTCAGCATCTCTACCATAACTTGCTGACCTGCTCAATCTCAATAGAAGTATCAGTAACAAAATTGGGGTGGTAATGCCACCCCAACATCTATAAATATATATAGACTGAAATAAAGCAATCAATAGTGTGGATGTAAAGCAAACTGCTTACCTGTACTTATCTGTTGGCTGGATGTTGGGTGTAGTCAAACAACCAGTGAAGCCAATCTAGCAACTTCCCACGATACCTGCCTTTGTGCTTCATCATAAACCAAAATAGTGATAAGTCAAGCACAAAAAAGACATGGGTTAGAACATATATCGTATCATCGGAAATCACAAAGTCTAACTCATGGAGGCGGGTGGGAGGGACAAAATCATGCCACGTCAATCTCTGATGAAAGTGTTCAATCCACTTTAGGAAGGGGTCATAAAAAGTCCAAGGTTCAGCATACCGACTGAAACGGTCTGAAAACTGGCTACCCTGGGCGTCCTCACACTCTGAAGGGACTGACAAGGATCTGGCAGATGACTGGAAAACTCCTAAGGGAAGGTCGAAACACTGAGATGATAGACTTGAACTTGTGGTTTTCAACCAACCCTTGGATTCCAGGGTTTGCTTCAGAGGAAACTCAATACTAAAGATAAAATTCCCAACCATACCTTTAATGAAACAACAAGGTAAAGTAATAATGTTCTTACTCCTTCTTTAGGCAAACAATGTTCTTACTCCTATCAAAATCCGAGCACAATGGTGGTTGATAGTCATCTTCATGGGATAAATCTAAGTGCTCAGAGGAGTAATCATCAAAGCCCTCAAGGTAAAACCGAAAATCATCAAGCAAATATGGTACTCGGTCAACCTTGGGTGTTTGGGGAGCATCAGTAAAAATCTCACCTCCTTGTTGCCACTAGTCAAGAGCTTGCTGTGATAATTGCAAAGGCAATACTCGGAGATGACTCTTTATGTCATAGATGGGATCCATATCATAACCAACTACATCCCACCTACGTCTCCCAACATGTATGAACTCGTCAATATCAACTAAGTCAGTGTCAGTATCATAACATGGAGGGTTCAAAACATTCAAAATCTCACCCATTTCCTCCTCTTTTATTAAATCATAAAGTAGACAATCATCGATATCTTGGAGAGGAGGGTAACTTACCTTTTCTTCTTATGTAGGAGCTTCGAGGACCTGGGTATCTTTAACATGCATTAATGTCTTATCCTCATTAGTTGCCCCTTCATCTTTGATTGTACAACAAGGAAAATGCTCTTCGTTAGGGGATTCCATTTCTCCATCACTTTATGAATCATGGAACAAGGTATCATCAAAATCTTGAAAAGGAAAGAAACTAACTTTATCATCTTGTTGTTGTGCAGGTGGAGAAGGCTTGTGGATCGCTTCATTAGGAGGAGGAAGGCATGTTGATACTTCATCATTGGGTTCCGGCTCCTCGGCTGTGTCTTCAATAATCCCTGGTTGATCTGAGGTTTGTTCCCCTTCTTCTTGGAAATCAACAATGAAGTTCTCAAGGGAAAACAAACTTTCCCTACTAAGAGTACCTGAGATAAATAGGCATCTTATTTCAGACAAGGAGATATTCTCCTCAATTCTTGCAGCCATGTTGTAAGCTTCATCGAGCGTCTTCGGGGACCTCTTATGAAGGAGAAAACTCAGATGTACCAAAAGTGCACAAGTAAAGAGATGGACAAGGTACCCCTCTTCGAGATGATGACTTTCAGGAACTTGATACAGCATGTTCTCAAATCTATCCTGGAAGTCTCTGACAGTTTCATCTTCAGCTTGCTTTATATGCTCGAGGTCTTCCAATAGTACTGGGATATATTCCAACTGGATACCCGATCTCTCGAGAAAGATTTTTTCAAATTGCTCCATAGTCGTGATGCTGGCATTAGGGAGGTTGTCATACCACTCTTTGGCATTGCAACAAAGAGTGGTAGAGAAAAGTTTCATGACCACGTCTTCAGCATAATCATCGACAGGGTAGGATAGGAAGAAGTTCCAGAAATTTCTCATGTGATAGTCAAGTCTCTCTCTATCACCACCAATGAATCCAGGGAGAAAATTTATGTATTCAAAGGGCATTTGTTGAGGGTACCCCGGCATGTTACTCATGTCTAAAGGCTTGTAGTTTCTGGGGTCCCATTGTGAAGTCGTAGTTGGCTTCGTCATCAATGGAGTCGCCATATAATTTTCTTGAAACTATCAAAGGATAAGGGAAAACACCCTTAAGTGGAGTCGCCAAGTAAGCTTGTAAGAATAAGACTCTAAGGCAAGGCCTACCGAAAAGTGTCATCTGAGGAAGGTTTGACTCAGTGTTCCCCGGCAACGGCGCCAAAATGTTATCGCACAGTTTGTAGCAAGGATAAAAGCTTGAGGTTTGAAGGTCAAACTGGTGTAACAAGAACCAATCCCACCAAATGTCACCACAATGGGATAGTTCTTTCTCTTTAGGGAGGTGAAGCCCAGGGGAGACGTCCCCGGTGACCTGTGGTTTTGAGAAGGCAAGAGGATTAAAAGACAAGGATAGATTCCCCCTCACAAGTCACCACCAAGCAGATAGTCCCGACTAAACAACCAATAATAAAGTAAAACCCCCAAAGATATACCTTCCAGAGACAAAGCAACAACAAATGATATATGCAAGCTAATTCAATGGATTAGTACTTCATATAAATATGTGACTATCTGATGAACATATAAGCAATTTTAGCAATAAATATTGACGAAGTCAATGTTTATAAATAGCACTAAAAATTGTCACTTCACCGATAAATACCGAAACGATATGGCATTCAAAGTAATAAATCAACACTTCATTTAATTTATGCCATTAATCATCATTCAATTGCTTATGAAAGAAAACGTTTGTTGCACAAAGGTGTTAAAAGCTAAAGATGACGGCAGCATATAGGGTTAGCGGGTTAGTTAAGGCTAGGGTTAGTGTAGTTAGGGTTTCATTCAAGAGTTTGAAAGTAGTTTGATTCACTTCAATGCAAGAGGTTTCTTAGGATCAATGCCTTAGGGTTAATGGAGTCAAAAGTGAAAGACGCAAGCGCTGAAGGGTCAAAGAATAAAAAGAGGCTAAGGACTAGAGGATTAAGCCTCGAGGTGTAGCTAAAGCAAGGCCTCAAGGACAGAAACCCTAGGGGAGAGAGGCTCACCTTAGTGTAGGAGAACTAGGCCTCGGTGCTCTCTCCTCCCTCCTTAACTCAATGGCAAGGACGGCTAGCTCTGAAAAGATAGCATAAAACTAAGACAAGAGGGTTTGAGAAACAAAGTGTTGCTAGAGCAAGGCTTGTACAACAAACCCTAGAAAAATCGACCCAAAGTGTAGAAGACCTAGGTTTTGAGGCTTCTCCTTCTTCTTAGCTTAAGAAAGTAAAACGACTAGCATATGAAGAGGGGGAAAAAAGTGTAGCTAAGGCTAGGCCCAATCCTCTTCAGCATGAAAGAGAAGAGTGTAGCTATGGCAAGGCTCTATCTCATTTCAACAAATAAAATGGCTAGAAATCTTCACAGGGAAATGAGACAAGGACCTACAATGTGTGCTTGTCCCGTAGGGTTTATTCAGCAAATTATAGCCATAAATGCAAGAGAAATAAAACTACAACCATTCCTTCAAGAAGTTTTGCAGAAATTTACTTACAATTAACCAAGAAATCAAGTAGCAAACCCTAGTTGTAACACCTTTCGCCAAGATAAATGCCAAAAATGCCAAGAAAAATCTTCCTTCAACAAGTGCGCCTCACTAAATCAGCCAAAACCCTAGAATAGGGCGCAAATTTCAGACCTCACCAAGTGGTGAGTGAGAGATCATGAAAAAATGAAGGTGAAAATCCTTCATTTATACTGTATCAATGACCTAATTTACTTTTAGGTCATAAAAAGGCCGACAAGGCCAAAATATTGAAAATCATATTGTTTTACATTAAATGACAAATTACAACCCTAATCAAGCAACAGAAGGACGTCATCCCCTTTCTAGGGTGACGTTAGCCCCTTCTAGGGCAAATGCAGCCCCCAGGAGCAAAACGTTAGCCCCCCTTGGGCTTCTCCAAGCTGCCACATGTGTCAATTGCCCTGTCCATCTGCCAAAACGTCCATGAAGCAAGGATGAAGTCATGGACCTCATGGGTGACATCCTAGGCCTTCCAAGGTCAACGTTCCACTAAAAATGGGTCAACCCCCCTAGGTCAAGCTGTGCTAGGGTGCCTCTAGTGGAACATCCTCCTCTTCTCCGGTGCAAAGCCCCTGATCTATCTTTGTCTTGTCTTTGTCTCCTAATGGGGTCTCAACATCTATCTGATGGGCTCTTCAACCACATGGAGGTCCGAACTGATCATTTCCCCATGTGTACCAATCCAAATGGTACCTATCCATCGGGCATGGTCCTGCACATCAAAAGCTACGCCCTCCATGGGCTCATCAGTCACAGGTATCATAGAAATGTCAATCACATCTCATCATCAATATTATTAAACATGTGCATAAAATTCTTAATACATCAGTTAACAACTCAAAGACGTTACACAAGCCTACAATACAAGTCTGGAGAAAAGGACAAGGCGTCCTATTGGGCTAGTGTCCACAGAAGAAGGAAAGTTCCTGGAAGAAACCTCATCCAAGCCATGTATGTGGGTGATGTGGCCAGGGGATGTCCAAACATGTGGGTGCAATGAGGGCCAAGGATGCAAAGATGTTACCTGTGGGTGCCTTTTGTAGAAGGCGAGCTGTACCTGTCATGGATGCATTTTTTCCAAGCCCGTTCGTGCCTTTTATTCTTGATTCTTTTATTCTTTTATCTTTTATTGCTTTTTGTTCAAGAGCTAATCAGGGGACACTGCCCTGGCGTGGTGATTAGTGGTTACAGCGTTACCCACAAGTATTTTCACAGAAATGAGAAGGCTGGCTCGTGATGAGACCCCCTTTCCCTTGGCCATGCAACCAAGAGTTGTTGCCCTAGCGTGCTGACCAGCTAATGGCAATGTCATACTGTTAGATACCCATGGACCTAATAGGCTGGCTCATGATGAGACCCCCTATCCTCTGGTTAGGCCTTGTTTTATTATTTTTCCGGGTCCCTCTTGTTTCTTGCTGAGAAGCTTTTTATTGCTTTCTCGGGGTTCCTTGGGCGAAGCATCTCGAGGTTTTATTTTTAGGCTTTTATCTTTTACCAGCTTGCTTTTACCTTCTGGGCCTTTAGCCCCTTCTTCACATGAGATAAGGTGCAATCCTGAAAATAGGTCAACCCAATGTCTAGACAAGTGGAATGGGATAGGTGAGCGGGAAACAAGATGGAAAAGTGGTGTCATGATGGGAGCGGACGATGGCTTTCAGAAACCCCCCCAAGTGGCAAACCAAAACCTACAGACACAGGCTTGCTAGGGCACCCTGTCAATCCCCCCAAACATGGTCAAGCGGGCAAGTGTAAGATCCAAGCAGTTGTTAGAAATAAAAGGAATCAGATGCATACATTCAATGGTTTTGATGATCAAAGTGACAGATACCATGATACCCGGACCAATTACCTCATGGAGCAAGAACCTTCTCTAACACAAGACCAAGCCGATGGTGATGGATGCTGCTGCTGCTGACAAGATAAATATGCTGGAAGAAAGAAAAGTTGGGCCCTCCAGGGCCAAGCTAAAGTCAATCCTGCGCTCGGTACTCTATGTCTAGGACCTGTGGGCCTCGAGACATGATCTCCTAGTTATCCCTAAAAGTGGGGATAACAGGACCAACCCGCTCAAATCATCCTAGGTATGGGCGTTATACATTGGGCCAACAACAACACCACAAAACATTCCGTGGTATAATAGATTATTCTTGGCAATGCTAAACGGTATGTTGCCTCATAGAAAACGCGTGCCCACAACCTTGTATCCTTCTTTCTTCTTTTTTTAAACACTGGTCTAATGGAAGGTTGTGCGCCAAGATTGGTTCCCGAAACAAAGGAAAGTGAGGTCCTTGTGTGTGACGAACAAAGTTCGCTCACACAGGAATAATCCAAAATACTTGGAATATAACAAAGTAATCCATATATGACTGTAAATAATAAATGAATAGATAAGATATAGATGATGATTACAATTGAGAATGAGGGCCTGCTTATATACCCACACAGGGGTGCCCTTTACCAATAGTCATGTCCTTTGAGACATGACCTTTCATTATTAATAATTATTATTTATTAACTATTATTATGTTATGAATATCTATTTATGTATATTTTATGTTCATAACATTGCCTTTCCCTTAAAAATGCTTTGTCCTCAAAGCATAATCACCGGAAGGCTTCCCTTTGAACTTTTGTTCTGGCACACGATGTCTTCTCAAATCTTATGTGCTTGTAGTTGCGACTCTCGACGAAACATGATGATATAACCTTCGAATTCCCAAACTAATGTGTTGCATCTTTTGGGGAGTGATCCATCCCAAATCTACTTTCATTGGAAATGTTTGATGATTGATTGTTCCAAGTTGTTGATTTTGTCTTCATTCCTTTTCAGTGTGGTATTTTATTTGTTTGTAAGAAGAAGATTGCTTATTTTCCTCTTTTCTTAGTCGTTGGTCAGAAGGACTCTTGTGATTTGGATGATGATAAGGCATCCTAATCTCTTGTGACTTTTCCTTGGAATCATATTCTTTTGATGTTTGTAGTGATCTGTCCACATAAGCATTCTTTTGAATATGACCATTATTTGACTCTGTATCGGTTCCTTTTTCTACTGTCGAGATTTGAGTGTCGGATAAATTCTCTATTGGATTAGTCATTGTTTCCTTGTCGAATAGTGATGTTTTGCGATAGAGCTCTTCTTGTAAAGACTTCTTATCGTGCTTGAGCTTTTTAACCTGAGTTAATAAATCTTGATTGTGTCGTCTTAATCGTAAAAATTCTTCTTTATCTTCTGACTTGTCATCTTTATTTTTTGATTCTAGATTCTCCTTTCTTTTGTCCTTTAAGGTTTTAATTTGTTCTAGTAACTTCTGATTAAGGTTCCTTAGGCAGGAGCTTTCTTCCTCTTTTCTGGTTAATTTTTCTTTAAGACCTTGATTTTCTTGTTCGAACTTTTGAAAACACCGTTTCTTCTCCTTGGACTTCATGATTTTTGCAAGTAGTTTCTGATTATGATTTCTTAGGCGAGAAATCTCTTCGTCTTTTTCAACGATGATTTTGTCACATTCTTCTTGTCGATCTTGCAA
>JASDQU010014755.1:356290-370649 GCA_032191745.1 Picea mariana | reverse complement strand
CCTAAAAAATCACCTTTAGTTTGGATCGTGTACAAATAATGAAATATTACATTTCAATAGTTTTTTAATGAGTGGCCCCCATTGGAGCTACAATTAGAATGACAATTGAATTTTTCATGGTAATGTTGGGCAATTTGAGTTTTTCATGGTAGTGTTGGGCAACTTGAGTTTTAATCTGGTGATGCTCTTATATCACCAGATTGAAGCACAAAAGATAACCTCGGCATTACAAAATAATTCCCTCACAAATAGACTCGGAGGACAACCTTAGTTCTAACTGATATAGGACCTGAGTTCGTACTCGGTAAATAGTTAAATATAAGGTTAACGTCCCCATGCTTATGCATATTAACATTTTATACATTATGTATATTTAACTGTTTCCATATCATATATCGGCACCTTTAAAATTTCCAGATCGGCCAAATTCAATATTACCGCATAATATGCGTAAGCATGTGTGTGGGGTTTTTAACTTTTTAATTTATTTTTATTTTTATTTTTATGTAATACTCGTTTTTTTAAAAAGTGTTTATTTCTTAATAATATCATATCAGTATATGAACTATCACACAATATATGATCTCTTATGAGGTGTTTTAATAGCATACAATGCTATATAGCATTAACTCATAAAAAGTCAATCTGAGAGGTCTAATTTTCGTATATATATGACTAAATTTAGGCCATTTTAGGCCTTTTTCGATTTTTTTGATTCTAATCTAAAGGGCGTTTAAAATGGGTATATCCCCCCGAAATGGCCGTGGATGAGGGAAATGTACCCCAGGCAGTGGCCGTGGCCGTGGATGAGGGAAATGGCCGTGGCCGTGGTGTGGGATGACGGAAATGGCCGTGGCCGTGGTGTGGGATGAGGGAAATGGCCGTGGCCATGGCCGTGGTGTGGGATGACGAAATTTAAAAACTAAACTTTAACACTAAAATTTTAAAACTAAATTTTAAAAACTAAATTTTAACACTGAAATTTTAAAACTAAACTTTTAAATTTTAAAATTTAAAAAAAAAAAATTTAAAACAAGCATTTGGAGCTTACCTGCGAACCACCGTGAGCTGTGAACTCTGCACGACCACGGCCACGGCGCTCGGCAACCTCCACGACCACCTCCCGCGCTCGGTGACCTCCACAACTCTGCAAACTCTGCCAACTCTGCGAACTCCCGCGAACTCTGCACCCATTAACTATGAACCTCACAAATTTTCGAAAACCTCTCTCTCTTGCTGTGTGGGTAATATATAAACACTCTTTCGGCCGAAAGATAGTTCGGCCGAAAGATAGTTCGGCCGAATAATATTTCGACCGAACTAACTTTCGGCCGAAAAATTAATGCCGGAAAAAAAATATCCGGCCGACCAATTTTCTACATGCAAATCGAGGGGGCGTTTATTGCACCGTTCGATTTGACGTTTATTTTTTCGGCCGAAATATAGTTCGGCCGAAAATATTATCTTTCGGCCGAAAAAAGTTTTAGTTCGGCCGAAAAAAAGTTTTTCGAAATTTTGGAAACCCAATTGTCACGAAAGTGTAACCCACCTTCATGATTTCACCCTATGTTTGAGAAGCCTATTGCCTTGATATGAGGCCAAATAATAGGTTAAAGATAAAACTTTGGATAAACGAACGAAATACTGCTTAAAAAATGCAGGAATAACCCAAAAATTTATGTTAAAACATGAAATAGCCCTCGATTCATGTGCATGAATAATAGAAATGAAAAAAAATGTTTACTAACAGTCCCCATGCCCGAAGGGCAGGGAATAATAATTACGAAAAAAAAGTAATACAATACGCGTCCCCTCAAAGTGGATCCTTCATTTGTTGAGAAAGGCACCATAATAGTTTCAACAAATATGTATAAAATTAAAATTAATTTCGCTTCAACTTATGCATAGAGAGAAACTAGAAAGGAAAGTTTGAGTGAATTATTTGTATTATAGAAAAATATCTACATCAATATGGATTTCGATTTCATGTCCCCACTTCACATAGAGGTAGACACTACCTTTAGAGGCATCCAATCTAACAACATTCATTAATGCCATAAACTATAGTATGTTTGAGAATCAAGTATTCTCAATTTTCTTATGAAATAGGGCTCTAGAATAATTATAAAATATTTGAAAATGATCTAGATTGTATCATTATATTATTTTTCATCTATATTGATGCTTTCAAAGTGGAAAAAATTGGTGGAACAATCTTGTAAAGTTATTTTAATGGGAGGTTCTGGTTTGGAAAATTACGGTTAGAAACCTTCCGAAGCAAATTTGAGGAATCAAATGGTATTTTTTGGGGTCAAAACTTTCCCAACTTTAGGTACAAACCTTTACACTATTCTACACATCAATACCTTTCCAATAGTACAAACATTACGTCAATTGAAGCTCATATGCAAAAGTTATGTCTCTTTCAAGTTGACCTACCATGTTGACCACCATGGTATGAGGGGATGTCACATCAGCCCCCATTACCCACACATATGGGGCTAGCCATGTATGGACTTTCAAGAAAACTATAGAAGGTCCAAAACCTTATCACAATTGAAGGTTGGGGAAGTCAAAACCCTACCCCTAGATGGATATCGAGCGATGTTAAATACCATGCCCCTAGGAGGAGAATGCCTTCCATTCTTTAGCATTATATTTATTCCATAGTTGAGTAGAGCACCTAGGATTGGTATTTTGAGAGCATAGTAGAGGGGGAGAGATTTTGTAGCATCTATAGAGGCCACAATGTCAAAGGCAACTCCATAGAGAGTGTCTCATTCTTTGTACTTGCATTTGAAGAAAAGAGAGTAGAGTGACCTCACCTTCTAGATATGTTTTCTCCCATATCAAGTTTCCCATGTCATATCTTGTGTTTATTTGTGGATGTTCTGTGAGTATTTATTTATGTCCTCTATTTTTCAGATTTCATTTATTTCATACATTTTAAGAAGAAAAAAAGTAATTAAAGAATCTAATATATAAAGGAAATTAGCCTTCATAGTAAAGATTTTAGTATTTTGTTAGATTTTCTATGACAAACTATCCAGTGGAATATCCATGGAATTTTACAGATTAGAAAATTAATTTCTTGGAATTTGGCCTACGTGTTAGGTGGCATATCTAACCCCCAAAAAAAAATTCAATAACCAATTTGTTGTTGTCATTTACATAAAAATGGAATCACGCATTCAAAATAGTCTAATGTACCATCCATAACAATGAGAGAAGTTCATGGTTCTGTACATGTGGTTATGCAACAATGAGAACATAAAACATAGTGGTTAGAACTCATAGATATATAGCAATGGGAACTACTAAATTAAAACCTAGATTAATAAAATTCATAACCTCTAGCACAGTCTATAGTATTATTCAATCTACCAATCAGATATAAAGTATAGAAAATCTACCTAGTGCATTAACAAATCTCAATTAATTACCAATCAATGAATGGAAGAGTTCCTTTTGGGAAAATGTACCATCTTTGGTAAGAAAAGGATCAATAATAATAAAAAAAGGATGTAAAGGGAAAGGAAAAACAAGGTGAAAGGATGTCAAAGTAGGGTATCATCATCTCCCCCCAACTTATCTTATTTCGCATCCTCATGTAACCTTGTCACTCAATCTAAATTAGAGTTAATATTTCCATGAGTATAATGAAGGTTTCTCACATTATATGAGGGATGGCCATTTTCATATCCTAGATAATGCCATTGGATCCTTTCAATCATCTACCAATATCTAATTTCTTCTGCTTGTGGTCTCCATTTATTAAAATGATAATACTTTTGTGTAGGGAACCAAATCAAAGGAAAATGAAACTTCAGTCATGTCCAAGTGGTACCATATCATCTTAAGCATGATGTGTATCATTCCACTCTCTTCACTGCTTCAATAAAATTAGGATAACTAAATGTATCCCTTTGTTTTAATTGATCTTTCAAATAATCCCACATGTGTCCACATGCCAACAAAGTTTATAACCTTATGTTGTTAATATTGTGTTCACAATGTGAAATATCATCTTTCTAAGTCCCATTGATGAGAGACACCCATTGAGGTTCAGCTAACAAATTGTAATGTTTTCCTAGAACTACCTATGTATTATGGTTTCCACCCTTCACCCATATACCGAATTTCTACTCATTTTTATATGTAGATGTATGTGTAAGTTTCCATTGTAATTGGTTACTAATAAAAGAGGTGAAAAACCACACTTGGAAATTCCCTATAAAGGGGTTAGGATTCCATTTCATGTCACGAAGAAAAAGGATTTCATTCTAATATAATTCAGAAAGTTGATTTTTATCTTCTTGGTTTCTTGCAAAAAATTCTTCCAAAAAGGATTCAACAGTCCTAAAATCTCTTTCCTTCCCTTCAGCTAGTGTCCTTAGATGAAAAATCAAGTATTTTTTTTGCAGGAATACTTTATACACTCATGAAGGCCACCTATAGCTAAGAAATTCCTAGGTTAGATTGCTCAATTGTTTCTTCTCTTTGTTTATCTTACACACTTCATCTTCTAACTTGGGAATTGTCTATCTATCTTCTCACCATATATCCCACTTGGCTCTATTCACAATGTATAAATCTTCTCATATTGTTCCCTTATGGAATGAATGACATGTCAATACTCTTCTAGTGGAATCGAGCCTTTTTTTTATCAAATCTTTCTATATATTTCCATTTAGCAATCTCAACTCTTAATCTTATTACTTCAAGAAAAATGATGACTTCTTATTATTCTATCTAAACCCCTATTTATTGAACAATTGGTTTAGTATCTATGACTATTTTCATATGTTCCATGATCCATAAATGGTAGGACTATGGCTTGTCCGTCTCACCAACACAGATTCTACTACGAAATAAAATTTTTATTTCTATCTTGATCTTCTTCGTTTGGTTATAATCCTTTCAATATGCCAATTAGTCGAGTCGACCAAATAATAAACCAATCAAACACCCACTAGTCAAGTCGCACTTATGAATGAGAAGTCGAATGCTCCAATGGTCAGGTCAACCGAATGAAATCCCAGTCAAATGATTTGATGGTCGGGTCAACCAAATGAAATCCCAATCAAGTTATTTAATGGTCAGGTCAGCCAAAGGAAAGCCCAATCAAATTATTTCATGGTCGGGTCAACCAATGGAAAGCCCGATCGAATTATTTGATGTTTAGGTTGACCAAAGGAAAGATCAGTTGAATTCTTTGATGGTCGGGTCAACCAAAGAAAGCCCGGTTGAATTATTTGATGGTTGTTCGACCAAAGGAAAGACTGATTGAATCCTTTGATGGTTGGTTTGACGAAAGGAAAGAACATCAAATTTAAGAGTAACCCAGTCGGAATGGGTCAACTAGTAGCTGAAAAAAATATCTAGAGGTGGATTCGATCTTCAACATTAAAGGAAAAAGTTTGTAGGGTGATTTGGTGACTCTCAACAACTAAAAAAACATCTAGGGGCGATTTTGATTCCCTAGAACAGATAAACAATACAAGGGGCGAATTTAGATGTTCAACAATGAAGAAAAACTCCCATGGGTCTCTTAATTCGCCCAGGTAAGTATAAGTTCACCTAGATAGTAAATAAAACACCTAGGGGTGCGTAAATTCACCCAGGTAAGTATAAATTTTCCCATGTATGTTTAAATTCGCCCAGACAAGTTTAAATTCTCCCAGGAAATGAGGGAATGATTTGGACGAGTGCTAAAAAATAAAAATAAAAATTCAATAGAGTATACAAACAATGCCGTAACTCAAAACCAAATTCCCAAAACAAATATTGCAATAGCTCATAGATTCAACATTTAAATGGGACTTTTATTATGATGAGGAGAAAAATACAATGGGGTGAGCTATACACAATTTTTGTGCATTGTTACTCACTGAAAATACAAAATTGCAAAGGCCAAGGCTCAAAGACACCCTTGTTCAGAGAAAACAAGCACATTAACTTCTTCGTCCACTCAACTTCGAGCAGGATACCCTCTTCGAGATCCCATTTCTGTTGTTTTCCTTCCCTCTTTCTCTCTGCATATCCCTTCCTTCCTTCTTCATTGTTTCTCTCATTACTTTTAATGGGATGTTGTTGTAATCTAGGGGAAATTAGGGAGAGTTACCAATAGTCCTTACATAAGTAGCATAAAAGATACACACATATAGATATAGACAAAGACATACACAAGTAGTGAGATCCCAAAGATATATATTTTATTAAAGGATACAGAAATGCAATACAATGTATAAAATATCTCATACAGAGCTATCATAGTCTCTATGTTCTTGTCTATTTATATTCCTATATGTCTAGTTACCAGGCATTTGTAACTACTTAACTGCCTAGGTCGGTTGGTGATCATATACTTTGACCGACTTACATTTTTTACTACAACAGTCGACCGACTATTTCTTAGTCAACTGGCGGGTATAGTCGACAAAGTCGACTAGCCCTACAATATCTCCCCCCACCTCAATTCCTTGCTCATCCCGAGCAAAGGGGGAGTATACAAAATTAAATTTACAAAGATTGATTACAATATTGAGAAGTAAGAGAAGAAGAAAGGAAGAAAATTTGAAGTAGGAGGAGAAAAAAATTTCATGTGCTTGATCGACTTAAGGTGCTGCATCCGACCATTCTGCTTAACTTGGAATTCCACCAATGGTTGAGATGACTGCATTGTCCTTTTCAGTTTCTGTGTTGAATCTGGAGGCGGTCTAAATGATATTGGGGGATAAATGCTTCATTTGTTGTGCAAATTCGCACCATGCATTGATCTCCTTTTGTACTTCTAAGATTAGTAGATTCATTTGGGTGAGCATGTCGACCTTTTCTTCTATGTTTGTTTTATGAACTGAGGTTGACTCTGGGTCAAACTATTGCTTTGCATATTGCATCTTATCTTTGAGCTGAGTGAGATGGATGACCGATCGGTCAGTTTCTAATTGTTCCTTGTGCCCCTCCGTTTTCCATTCCTACTCTTGTTGTGTAAGCTGTAGCTCCACTACCTTTTCTTTCAAAGTGAGAGATTCTTTGATTTTGTTTTCGATGGTCAAATTTTGTGTTCTCTCTACACTTTCAACTACATATTTTTGTATCTTATATTTGTTGAAGGAATGTGCAAAGTGATTCGACCAGTCACTTACCACGGAGTGTAGCGGTACAACTTGTTTAGAAATTTTATCCATGTTTTGTCTGAATCCTTTAAGATTATTATGTTCTTCCACTGTGGTTGTGGCTATCTTCTCTTGAGTCTTTTGAATCTCCTTAGATTCCAAGATGAGATTACGTTTGGCATCCTCTTTTTCCTTCTGAAGTCTTGTTGCCTCTTGCTGGTGTTATGTACTGATTTTGATCAGCCTTCCAATCAAATCTTTAAACCCTTATAAAGAGTTATGTACCTATGGCATCTTCTTTGTCCCTTCATGCTTCCTAACTTCTTCTCTTCATTCCTGTAACATGTTACTTTTCTATTCTTTTAATTTTTCTACCTGACTTCCTTCTTTAATCACTTTTTTCCACCTCCTCACTGATTCTCTTGAAATGAATTCATGTAAGTCGAAGAGGTGTTGGTCGGAAATACTGGTTGGGTCAATTGTGACCTCAACAGTAAAACCTGATGAGCTGGTTGGTTAGGTCATTCTGAAATTGATCTTTGATGACTTCTTTTTCTTTCTTTTGAGTGAGGAATTTGATGACTATCCATCTTTATCTTGGGACGATATTGTCTATTGTGTGGAAGAAATTCTATGATATTGTATTGAAGGTTGACTTTATAGAAGTGGGATGTTCTGTTGGGTCATCATTTCCTCTTTCTCTTCTTCTTGGTCATGGCTAATAGGGTGAATCTAGAGAGATTTCATCTGAGTCTATTGATTCTCTAGACTCTTTGTCGGTATGCCTGGTATCTCACCAGTTGGCTTTGACTCCTGATTATTATAAATCTAATGAGTATCGAATTTTTGTCTTTCCCCCACCTCCAAGTTGGCTTCTTTTTGGATGGTCAACTGCTCACCCACCAGAAATGGTTGAACCCATTGGTCTTGTGCCTGGATGACTAACTCGTATTGTTGCATCAACTTGAATGTGTGGGTTGTTGGAGTTGGTAGTTCGGCAACCAACTACTACTGTTGTACCGACTCAACTGGGTGAGTCAACTCAATTGGTATCTCCTTGAGAAACTATTTTTTTTTTGTGTTCAAACTATCTCAATCTATTCGTTGTTTGACTCTATTGGTTGGTTAGATCATGTTGTGGCTCTCAATGACTCATCGATTATAAGATGCCTTTTATTTTTCTTTGTTGGTCATTCTTCTATTATGGATACTGGCTTAGCCGAGGGTGATTCTCTAGTTAGGTCGATTGTTGTGTCGACCACCTTTTTCTTTCCTAGTGTTTTTCTTGGCCTTATCTCTCATTCCTTCATGTTGATTGTGACCTATGTCATCCTAACCATGATAGTCTTGGTGTCCATATTTTTCTGTCTCTTTGTACCTCTTGTCTCAATTTGTCAGAGTTTTCTCCTTATTTGATTTACTTGATGCTTTTGTTCCTTGGATTTTTGCATGGCCTCTTTCATCCCTGGTCCTATTGACGAACTATAGATTATTTTCATGGTGTTGGTATCTTGTTGAGTTTTATTTATTTTTTCAGCAATCTTGGTCATAATGCTCAACAATTTTTCTTGGACTTCTGGGTCATCGAAGTCAATCCCTTCATTTGATTGGAAGGTTTCCCTCCATATTTCTTTGGTGTCGATTACTAGATCTTCCTCCTCAACAACCTTTTTCCCTTTATTCTTTTTGGTCATTTGTTTTCTTTTCCCTGGAGATGGATTTGCATGGTTGATTTCTATAACTTGCAAATATTCTACAAAGGGGATTGTATATAGATTTTCTTCCCTTTCTTCTTCCTACTCTCCATCGATTAGGGGATGTATTAAAGGTACCCCAAATTGTTGTGGCTATGGAGGGATTTTTATCTCCCAATTTATCTGTATTTCAAGATCCAGAAATATTTCCTCCGTCCTCAGTTCATAATGCAACTCTTTTGGTTCTAGGGCCATCTCAACTCCACATGAGCCAAAAAGGATCCAGATAAGAATAAGAACAACTATGAAATCGTAGAAGTAACTCATGATGCTCAGAATGGCCTCAGTAGACAAAGAAAGGGAAAAAATTCAAAGTTCTCAAAACTCAGCGAAAATGACATTATCACGAAGAGTGCATCGCAAGCTTTCTAACAGTGTAATCGTCTCATCAAATGCAGTTACAGATTGAAAGATATTTGTAGTCAAAGTTTGGTTAACCTAGCCTAGTCAGTAGGGGGATGAGTCTGCATCCGTGCTACTGATGTTAGCACCAATATGGATGACATCAACATCCGTACAACACACATGGTAGGAGGTGACATGTTTCATGTTGAAGTCATCATGACATTAGCATGGTGATGTGGCAACACGAGGGGTTGCCACATGTCACCCATATTTGGCACTTCTAGGCTGATCCGTGGACCAATAGGATTTTTCCACATGGAATTCTGTACGATCTGTACAGTGACATGGCATCGATGTGGCATGGTGATGTGGCATGGTGAGTTGGAATTTGACATGGCGTCTGTACGATGATGTGGTGCTGACATGGCAGGATGACGGTACAATGGATGACTTGGTCGAATTAGAGGCTATCACATGGCCCAGTCATGGGATTCCATGTGGCAGTGGGAAAATTCCCAATGACAACCCGTATCCAAAAATTTGAAAAAATATATGATTTGCCAGGTCCGCCAAATCTGGACACAAGTTATCGATAGAAACTTCGCCAAATCTAGCGGAACAAACTTTGGTTATATATATATGTGTGTGTGTGTGTGTGTGGTTACAATAATAAATCCAAAAGGGGTAGGCTTGTGGGTTTGACCCCGGGACCTCCTCCCTCCTTAACACCTTAATACTCATGCCATAACCAATGCGCCAATGACCCTGTGTTGTAAATAACACCTAGAAAATTGCTTAAAAATTACATCTGCCCAGAGCTCGGGGAGGCACACATGCGTACGGTTAGGCACGCTTTTCAAGACAGGGTAAGTCATCATTCATTGTAGGTTTCAGGGCACAGAAACCAAGACAAAATTATTCTTGGGCCTGGGAGTGCCAGAGTCAGATCGAGGCACGGAGAAAATCATTTTTGGGTAATTTGATGCCACGAATTCAGTGGTGTTGTCTAGTTTTTGATCTGAGCAATATTTTTGTAGCTTGATTTTAGAATGAGGTATACTTATGTATTTTTCCAAATTATTTTTATGAGTTAATGAAAAAGCCTACCCATTTGAGAGTAGGACCCATAGACGTAGTCCACCAGGGACGAACTTTGTTATCAAGTTTTTGTGTTCAGATTTGATGCTTATGTCTCTTCATTATTGATATTTTCCTTCTTTAATGGTGCACTTTAATTTATACTCATTTAATGCAATTCTTTATAAGTCACTCGATGAAAAGATCCTGGATCATGTTGGTATCGGAGCAGTCGTCTTTGACTTGAATTGTTGAGTGTGAATGCTTACTAGGAAAAATCATAAGCAAGGTGAATGAACTCTTAAGACTTTGAATCCTAAAGTTGTCTGTACATCTCGAAGAAGTAAATGGTAGAAGAAGACAAGTATGATGAATAGGAGAAAAACTTTCATATGGTATTTTATCGCATGTGAGAAATGGTAGAACAAATGTACGAGAAGAGGATGAAGAAGAAAGGGAAGAAAAAGGAAGCACATGTTGATGATGATGCTTCAGTAAACCAATGGGCTGGAGGAGACCCTCCTGAGCCTCAATCTTCACCATCAAGTTCTAGTTCTTCTTTCTCTGAGCATTCTCATCATTCTCATCATTCTAGCTATAAAGCCTCTTTTAAGAAACCATTATTAAAGATTGATGTAAAATTTTCTTTAACTATGTTTGATGGAGATGTTAATCCTGAAAAGCTAGATAATTGAATCTGACAAATTGAAGTATATTGTCGTGTTCAACATATTGATGAAGAGGAAGTTAAGGTAAAACTAGTTTCTCTTCAGTTGGATGGCACCACTCTCATATGGTGGGAGAGAAATCTTGAGGACATAAGTAAGTGTGGTAATTTTCTTTCCTCATGGTCGGAATTTAAATCAGCAATAAGGAAGAAATTGTATCCATTGGGTTATTTACATAAAGCAATGATGGAATGGAAAAATTTAAGGCAAAGTAAAGGTCAAACTGTACAAAGTTTCACATAATAATTTAGGAAGAAATCTCTTGCATTAAACATTCTTTTGGATTCTTATGAAACTTTAATGAAGTATATTGGTGCACTTCACAGTTATACTTGTCATACTTTTCTCTTGTTTAACCCCACCAGTGTTGACAAAGTTTGTGTGCAAGCCACTCACCTTGAGAACAGGTGAAAGCATGTTCAAGAAGATCCCACAAAGAAACCTTCCAATATCCCACAAACCTTTCAAGAAGTTTAAAAGAAAGGACAAGAAGACTTCCACATTGACGAAAGAAGGAGGAAAGACATCTTGCACTCATTGCAAGAAAAACGGTCACATTGATGAACACTATTGGAATCTGCATCCAGAGAAGAGATTAGAGCAGTTCAATGGAAAGGGGAAGACAAAAACCATTGCTATAGTGCAAAAATATCTTGGTTTCGATTCAAGAGGCGAAGGAAAGATCACATTATTTGGAGTACAAGGTAAAGATTCCTTTCATGCTAGTTCAAATTCCAATAATGAATCTCATGATGATGAATGAAAGAGGAATGAATTATTTCACATAAGAGTTTTATCTAAACACACTAAGATAGATACATTATCTGATTTGGGTTCCCAAGTAAACTTAATATCTGAAGCACTTGTCAAGAATATGGGTCTTGAAACAAAACCACATCTGAAGCCTTATCCTCTTGGTTGGGTATGTGATAAAGAAAAACTTAATGTCACCAAACAATGTAGGGTCAGATTTTTCAAAGTTGATTGATGAAGTGGATTTGGATGTTGTATAACTTGATATATGTGGCATAGTATTTGATCCAGGGGATTAAGTTTTGCTCAAAATTCAAAGTGCTTGAAATTGCTTCAAATCGAATGGGTGCGTAGGCCTCGTCGTCATGAACCCAACACAACTCGTTTGGGTTCAAACGAACGTCGGATGAGTGAGATATCGTGTTCTGTTCAAATCGTTAAACATGCAAAAAAAATGTGCTGACTGTACAGTCCGTACAGTCCATACGGATGCTAACGTGGCAGGGATGTATGACACGTGGTAGGGCTGAGTTGGTAGGGCCATACGACACATGGCAGGTGTTGGTTGGCAGTTGGACGATGAATCATTTCTTGACACATGGCTTGTTTGTGGTGAATGCAATGGTGACACGTGGCCCAATCAATGGCCGCCACATGTCACCTGGACAGTGGTTTAAAAATTTGGTAGTCGGCAGGACTCGACCCCGCAACCTCCGAGGCAAGGGGAAGAGCTTTGGAAAGGGCCACCCAACCAACGCGCCCACCTATGGTTCTTAATATATATATGTTAAACAATTTATTTGAATTGCAATGTTTTGATATTGGGGCGCGGTCTAGGCCGGGGCTAAGCCCCGACCCCCGGTCATATATATAGGCCATAGAACCACCGGCGCACATGCATTCCAATCCTTTTACCATATGTTTTAAAACATGGCCCCTTTTTGTTTGAGTGCGTGGTCACATGGACCCATATGTCCACGGTTTTGGTGGTTAGGGGCTGGGCGTGCCCTAACCGTCCTACAGTTCGCACCGTTTTGAAGTTGTGCCCGGTGCTAGGTTTTAACACAAATATGCGCATTGGGGCTAGGTTGAGGAGACAAAGGTGCATTTTAGGGATCCAGAGACAAGAGGGTTGAAGGGGAACTTCTAGGAAGCCTATCTTCTTCAATTTTTGGCCAAACGAGGTGCCAAAAAAGCCCAGCTAGGGGTTTTTGGATGTTCTGAAGCCATTGGAGCCATCTATTTGGCATTTTGAGCATTGTAAAGCACATATTTTATCACTTTGAGAAAATAATACAAAAGATCCATTGGAAGCTGGACCAGGAGATGTAGCCCAAGAGAGGGGTGAACTCCTTTATCATTTGCTGTGTTATGTGTTTTCTATTCACTGTTATTTGTTGCTGATTATATGCATCTTGAATGTGTAATTTCTATAAAAGTTGTTTTTGCAAAATTGATCCATTTGCATAAGAACACTTGAATTAAAAATTGCAAATATTTCTCAATAATACAAGTCTTTATCATTTTTAGATCAAGTTGGTATCAGAGCTTAGGTTTTTGAAGACTTGATTATTTGCAAGTGTTTTGTTTTCTGATGCTCACAAGGTTGAAACTCACAAGAGGAGAAGGTCAACTTGTAGAGCCAAGTTCTCATCCTTCAAGAAGAAAGATTATATCATCACCTCAAGCTTCAAGGAGGCATTCACCAAGTATGGCTCATGAAGAGAGTCATGAACATATTCCTACAGAAGATGAATATCTCATAAATGCTTTCATGGAAATGAGAGAAATGATGAAAGTCTTGATGGAAGAAAGGATTACAAGGTTGCAAGGTGAAGGCTCCAAACCTTCAAAGCACAAGGGAGATAGTGGTGATAAAAATCCAAATGGAAATGGAGGGAATGGTGCTTCTCCACCACCCTCACCTCCTTCTTCTTCTTCTTCTACCAGTTCAAGACCTCTTCCAAATTCTCCAAAAGGACATGGTAAAACTCCTCCACAAATTCCTTTGTTAAAGCTTGATATTAAATTTGAATTGCCAATGTATAATGGAGAGGTAAATGCAGAGAAATTAGATAATTGGATTCGTCAGATTGAGGTGTATTGTAGGATACAAAAAAA
Organism: Picea mariana; assembly: GCA_032191745.1. Taxonomy (NCBI): domain Eukaryota; kingdom Viridiplantae; phylum Streptophyta; class Pinopsida; order Pinales; family Pinaceae; genus Picea; species Picea mariana. Next base: position 356,753 of record JASDQU010014755.1, on the reverse strand, counting down.
TTCAAGATGATGAAACTAAGATTCAACTTGCTTCTTTAAGATTGGATGGTGCAACACTCATTTGGTGGGAAGCCAAGATTCAAGAGGACATGAAGAAAAGGTAGAGCTTGATGTTATTCCTTTGGATATCTGTGGTATTGTGTTGGGAAGCCCATATTTATATGATAGAAAATCCATTTTTCATCGTCATGAGAATAAGTATCACTTGTTTAAAAATGGAGATGAGTACATTGTTAGAGCACATACAAAGAAGATGAATTTGTCACTTGTAAATGCAGGACAAATGAAGAGATTAGTCAATGCTAGCAAGAATTTTGTTCTCTTAATGATTAAACCCAAAGATGATATTGAAAACGAAGTTTTTCAAGGTTGTGATGCAAAGTTGAAATCTAATCTATATGAGGTTGTTAATCAATATGATGAGATGTTTCAGGAACCAAAGGGATTACCTCCAAAAATGGGT
>JASDQU010014755.1:281692-348931 GCA_032191745.1 Picea mariana | reverse complement strand
CTGCTATTGGCCTAAAATGAATGAAAGTGTTTCAAGATATGTTCGAGGATGTTTGTTATGTGCCACAAGCAAACCTAGCAACAGAAAGTTGGGTTTGTATACTCCACTTCCGGTTCCTTCTCGTCCTTGGGAAAGTATTTCTATGGACTTTGTAGGAGGTCTACCTATGTCTAAAAGAAATCATGATTATCTTTATGTTGTGGTTTATCGATTCAACAAAATGTGTATTTTGATGCCTTGTAAGAAGCAGGTTACAGTGGAGCAAATGGCACAAATGTTCTTTCAGAATATTTTGGTACATTTTGGATTGCCTAAATCCATTATTTCTGATCGAGATTATCGATTTATTGGGAACTTTTGGTCGAGTTTATGGGCACTCATGTACACCAAACTAAAAAAGAGCACATCTTTTCATCCGCAAACCGATGGTCAGACAAAAGTGGTAAATAGAATAGTGGTGCATCTTCTTCATTGTTATTGTAGCAAGCATCCTAAACTTTGGGATGAGCATTTACACTACATTCAACATGCTTACAATCGAGCTAAGCACTCTTCAACTCAAACATCACCATTTGAAGCATGTTTTGGCTATTTGCCCAAATTTCCTTTAGATTTTATCTTTGGGAAGGATATTGCTATTGATGGTCAATATGACATTGATAGGGCAGAAAAGTTCATTGAACAAATTCAGTCGATACATCAAATGGTACAAGAACAGTTGGAAAAGAGTCAAGCCAAGTACAAGACGAGACATGACAAGCATCGTGTTGATCACAGTTTCCAAGTTGGAGATGAAGTTTGGCTTTACATTAGTAAGGAGAGGCTTAAAGGAGAAGGTAAAAAACTGAAACAAATTCGATATGGTCCTTTCAAGATTCTTGACAAGATTGGTAACAATGCCTTCCGTTTAGATTTGCCTCCTTGTATGCAAATGTATGCAATTGTTAATGTTGAGAATTTGAAATTGTATGAGCCTCCTTTGATTGATGATCAAGGAGAACATGTTCAGATTCCTTCTATAGATGATTTCTCCCCAGAATATCTTACAGAACTGCATGAAGACACAATCCTTGACATGAGAATGAGAAGAGGAAATGTGGAATATCTTCGAATTGGTCTTAAAGGCACAAATCCAAGCAAAGCCAAGTGGATTGAGGTTGGAAAGGTGAGGGAACTATACCCTCATCTTCAGATAGACTGAAAATAGTCTTTTGGAGGTCCAAAAGCTTTCTAATGGGGAGGTGTTATCCAGGGGATCAAATTTTGCTCAAAATTCAAAGTGCTCGGAATCGCTTCAAATCAAATGAGTGTGTAGGCCTCGTCGTCATGAACCCAATGCAACTTGTTTGGGTTCAAATAGACGCCGGATGAGTGAGATATCGCGTTCTGTTCAAATCGTCAAATAGGCAAAAAAAATGTGCTGACTGTACAATCCGTACATATGCTAACGTGGCAGGGTAGTACAACACGTGGCAGGGATGAATTGGCAGGGCCGTACGACATGTGGCAGGGCTGAATTGGCAGGGTCATATGACACATGGTAGGTGTTGGTTGGCAGTTGGACAACGAATCGTTTCTTGTCATGTGGCTTGTTTGTGGTGAATGGAATGGTGACACGTGGCCCAATCAGTGGCCGCCACGTGTCACCTGGACAGTGGTTTAAAAGTTTGGTAGTCGGCAGGACTCGACCTCATGACCTCCGGGGCAAGGGGAAGAGCTTTGGGAAGGGCTGCCCAATCGGTGCACCCATCTATGGTTCTTAATATATATATATATATATATATATATATATATGTTAAACAATTTATTTGAATTGCAATGTTTTGATATGGGGGCGCCGTCCAGGCCGGGGCTAAGCCCCGGCCCCCGGTCATATATATAGGCGATAGAACCACCAGTGCGCGCACATTCCAATCCTTTTACCATATGTTTTAAAATGTGGCCCCTTTTTGTTTGAGCGCGCGGTCACATGGACCCATATGTCCACGGTTTTGGTGGTTAGGGGTTGGGCGCACCCTAACCGTCCTATAGTTCGCACCATTTTGCGGTTGTGACCAGTGCTAGGTTTTAACACAAATATGCGCATCGGGGCTAGGTTGAGGAGACAAAGGTGCATTTTGGCGATCCAGAGACAACAAGTTTGAAGGGGAACTTCCAGGAAGCCTACCTTCTTTAATTTTTGGCCAAACGAGGTGCCAAAAAAGCCTAGCTAGGGGTTTTTGGACGCTCTGAAGCCATTGGAGCCATCTATTTGGAATTTTGAGCATTGTAAAGCACATATTTTATCACTTTGAGAAAATAATACAAAAGATCCATTGGAAGCTGGACCAGGAGATGTAGCCCAAGAGAGGGGTGAACTCCTTTATCATTTGCTGTGTTATGTGTTTTCTGTTCACTGTTATTCGCTACTGATTATATGCATATTGAATGTGTAATTTCTATAAAAGTTGTGTTTGCAAAATTGATCCATTTGCATAAGAACACTTGAATTAAAGCTTGCAAATATTTCTCAAGAATACAAGTGTTTATCATTTTTAGATCAGTATTGGGAAGTCCTTATCTTTATGATAGAAAAACAATCTTATTTCGTCATGAGCATAAGTACCAGCTTACTAAAGGGGGAGTGGAATATATTTTTAGGGCTCACAACATGAGGGTAAATACAACACTTGTTAGTGCAGGGAAAATTAAGAGACTTATAAACACTAATACGAGATATGTACTCATGGTCATAAGATAGAAAGATGTCGGGACATTCGACGCTTTCCAAGGATGTGATCCTTCTCATAAAAATGAATTAATTTATATTGTTTCTAAATATGATGATATTTTCTAGGAACCTGATGGATTGCCTCCTAAGAGGGAAATCCAACATGATATACATCTTCAACATGATTATCCTCTTTCTAATGTGGGAATGTACAAGATGTCATTTGTGGAGATGACAGAGATCAAGAAGCAGGTACAAGGCTTATTGGATCAAGGGTTCATCAGGCCCAGTTCATCTCATAGTTATCCGATTGTGATGGTGAAAAAGAAAGATGGCACATGGTGAATGGGTGTCGATTATAGAGCCTTAAATAAAATCACGGTGAAAAATCGATACCCTCTTCCTCGTATAGATGATTTACTTGGTCAGTTAAAGAATGTTGTTTATTTCAGTAAGTTGGATTTGTGCAGTGGATACCATCAAATCAGGGTTGCAGAACAAGATGCATGGAAAACTACCTTTAAAACCAAATATGGATTGTTTGAGTGGTTAGTTATGTCGTTTGGGCTTTGTAATGCTCCAACAACTTTCATGCGTGTGATGAATGATGTATTTAGGCCTTTCCTAGATGATTTTGTGATTGTATGTTTAGACGACATTCTTATTTTTAGCGGGACTTGGGATGAACATGTGAGGCATGTAAAACAAGTATTGGATACTTTGCAAAGGGAAAATATGTATGTAAAATTGTCTAAATGTGAATTTGGAAAGATTGCACTTGTAAACTTAGGCCATATTTTAGGAAGAGTACAATTGAAAATTGATCCTTCCAAAATTGATGTAATTGTAAATTGGCCCAAGACAAAAAGTGTAACCAAGATCCGGAGCTTCTTAGGTGCAGTCTAGTATTGGAGGAGGTTCATTTCAAAATTCTCCTTCATAGAAACTCCTTTGCATTCCTTAACTAGTGTGAAGAACACTTTTCAGTGGGAAGGAAAGAAACAAAAAGCTTTCGACATTTTGAAGGAGAAGATCAATACCGCACCAGTATTAGCACTATTAAATCTTCAACAACCTTTTGAGATCAAGACAGATGCTAGTGGATATGCCATGGGTGCAGCATTGATGAAATATTGTAAGCCTATCTGTTACCACTCTAAAAATTTTAACCAAGATGTTGTTAACTATCTTACATATGATAAAGAGTTGTATGCATTAGTTCAAAGTGTAAAGAAATGGAAGAACTACTTGTTGGGGAATGAAATGATAATACATACAAATCACCAACCCTTACAGTATATCCAAGTAAAAACCAAACTGCAACAATATCGACACTGCAAATGGATGGGTTTTATACAACAATTTCATTTGGTAATCAAGTACAAAAAGGGTACGAGTAACAAGGTAATTGATATGCTTTCTATAGCTCCTATTGTTGCTTCTATTATTTTGAAGAATACTTCTTTATCTCATGATAGCTATGCGGAACAATATCATGGATAGATGATTTTAGGGGCCAAATTTCGCAAATGGGCTAATTTTCCATGTTTTTTCCCAAAAAAAGATTCACCAATTTCCATTTTTTCTAAAAACGATTAGCCCAAATTCTATAGAATAAAATTATTTTACCTTTAAAATCGCCAAACATTTATATAAAATATACAAAATCCTTAGAAATTTTAATATTTTTACAAAACTATTGCCAAACATTTTAAATTTTGCATATTAATTACTAGTAAGATTAGCCCAAGTTTCTACATTTTAATATAAAAGTTCATCCTTAAAATTATCCCTGACAATATGCCATTGATGAAGATTTTAAAGAAGTATATGAGAAGCTAACCCATGGTGCATAGGTAGAGAACTATTGTCTGGAAGGAAAACTACTCTACGATCTTGGAAAGCTATGTATTCCTACAAGTGAACGAGTCCATGTAATACGAAAAGCTCACACTTCTCTTATGTCTGGGCATTTTGGGGTAGGAAAAACTATGGCTCACTTGTAGAGGTTTTTTTACTGGCCTCAAATGAAAGCAATTGTAACTAAATATGTAAAGGGGTGTGTGATGTGTTCTACTTGTAAGCCCACTAATAGAAAACTGGGGCTATACTCACCACTTCATGTTCCATCCCATCCATGGGAAAGTATCTCCGTGGATATTGTATGTGGTTTACCAATGTCAAAAGGGGGTCATGACTATTTTTATTTTGTAGTGGATAGGTTCAACAAGATGTGTATCTTGATGTCATGTAAAAAGAACATCACTACTGAGGAGACTGCTAATCTCTTCTTTCGGTATGTTTGGGTTCACTTTGGGTTACCCACATCCATTATCGCGGATATAGATACTCTATTCCTTAGGGAGTTTTGGACAATCTTGTGGAGAATGATGGACACCAAATTGAAGAGGAACACTTCTTTCCATTCACAGACTGATGGACAGACAGATGTGGTAAACCGAACAATGATACTTTTTCTTCGAGGCTACTGCAACAAGCATCCCAATTTATGGGATGAATAGATACCCTATGTACAACATGATTACAACCTAGCCTTACATTCCTCCACTCAGTGTTCTTATTTTGAAACATGTTTTGGGTACCTACCTAAGGTTTCTTTGGACTTGATGTATGGGAGAGATATTGATGCAAATGAAAAAAGAGCAGAGGATAGAGCCCGCAAGTTCATCCAGAGGATCTAGTAGGTGCACCAGGAAGTCAGGGAACAATTGGAGAAAAGTCAAGCACAATATAAAGCTTGGCATGAAAAGAACATTTTTGATCATCAGTTCCAGGTTGGAGATTGGGTATGGCTTCACATCAGCAAGGAGAGATTGAAGGGTGAAGGAAAGAAACTCAAGCCCATTCGTTATGGACCCTTCACTATCTTGGAGAAAATTCGTACCAATTATTTTCGTCTGGATCTTCCACCTTATATGAAGATTTAATCAGTTGTGAATGTAGAGAACTTGAAACTTTTTGAGCCTCCCATGATCATGGATCAGGATGAGGAAGTTTCAATACCTTCAATTGATGAATTTTCTCTTGAGTACTTGGATGATTTAAAGGAAGATATCATTCTGGATAGAAGGACGAGGACTTCATGCAGTGATGATCTTTATTATCTTCAAGTAGGCTTAGAGGGAACACATCTAAGAAAGGAAAAGTGGATTGAGAAGGACAAAGTGAGGGGAATCTTCCCTCACTTATCTCTTGATTGATGAAAGATTTTGGTGGTCCAAAAAGCCCTTAATGGGAAGGCGTGATCCAAAAAGGATCCAGAGAAGACTAAGAACAACTCAGAACTCATAGAAGAAACTCAGGACGCTCAGAGTTGCCTCAACAGATAGAGAAAGGGAAAAAATTCAAAATTCTCAAAACTCAGTGAAAATTACATTATCATGAAGAGCGTGTCGTAAGATTTCTAACTGTGAAAATGAATCGTCAAATGGAGTTACGGATCAAAAGATATTCACGATCAAAGTTTGGTCAACCTAGCCCAGTCAGTAGGGGGATGAGTCAGCATCAATATTGTTGATGTCAACACCAGTACAGATGACATCAACATCCGTACAACACACGTGGTAGGAGTAGAAGGTGACACGCATCATGTTGATGCTAACATGATGTTAGCATGGTGATGTGGAAACACTAGAGGTTGCCACGTGTCACCCATATTTGGCACTTCTCGATCGATCTATGGACCAGTAACATTTTTCCACGTGGCATTCCATACAGTCCATAAAATTATGTGGCATCGACGTGGCATGGTGATTTGGCAGTTGAAGTGGCATCCATATGATGATGTGGCATTGACATGGTAGGCTAACAATACAGTGGATGATGTGGTCGAATTAGAAGCTGCCACGTGGCCCAGTCATGGGCTACCATGCGGCAGTGGGAAAATGCCCAATGACAGCCTGTATCCAAAAATTTTAAAAAATATATGATTTGGCAGGTCCGCCAAATCTGGTGGGACCATGTGAAATCCGACAACAAGCTATCGATAAAACCTTACTAGAACCTTCGCCAAATATAAGAGAACAAACTTTGGTTATATATATATATATATGTGTGTGTGTGTGTGTGTGTGTGTGTGTGTGTGTGTGGTTACAACAATAAATCCAAAAGGGGGAGGCCCGCGGGTTTGACCTCGAGACCTCCTCCCTCCTTAATGCCTTAATACTCACACCATAACCAATGGGCCAACGAACCTGTGGTTTAAATAACGCCCAAAAATTTTCTTAAAAGTTGCATTCGCCCTGAGCTCCGAGAGGCGTGCATGCATATGATCAAGCACACTTTTTGAGACAAGGTACATCAACATTAATTGTAGGTTGCAGGGCACAAAAACTGAAACAAAATTCTTCTTGGGCTTGGGAGTGCTAGAGTTAGATCGAGGCATGGAGACAATCAATTTTGGGTAATTCGACGCCACGAATTTAGTGGTGTTGTCTGTTTTTTGATCTGAGCAATATTTCTACAGCTTGATTTCAGAATGAGGTATACTCATGTATTTTGCCAAATTCTTTTTTTGAGTTAATGAAAAATCCTACCCCGTTGAGAGCAGGACCCAGAGACGTATTCGACCAGGGACGAACTTTGTTATCAAGTTTTTGTGTTCATATTTGATGCTTATGTCTCTTCATTATTGAGATTTTCCTTCTTTATTGGTGCACTTTAATTTATGATCATTTAATGAAATTATTTATAAGTCACTCAATGAAAATATCTTGGATCACCACACCAGAGCTTCATATAGGCGATCTCAAGCTAAATGTGGTAGGATTCTAGTAAATCCCAACAAAATACTTGCTCGACCCATCATTTGTGTGAGCTGTCTTTCAGGATTTCGACCCATAGTTGGAACATTTCTTGGGAAGGTAGCAGGCTACAAGTGCATGTTTAATTAGATGAGAAGATTCTATACTTGTCCATCGTCGAGACTTTCTTTACTGTGAATGTTGTTTCATCGATAGGACCAAATTTCTCCATTGCTAACCAAATTAGCAGGGATGGAAATTGTATGGCCTTACTAGACTCTTGGCACTCTTTATAGTTGGTCTGAATTATATCAGATAGGTGCTCGATTGGTTGAATCTTTCAGAATTCTTATAGACCCGACCTATTGATTCAACCATCGTCATTTTTACATTTGATTCTCATCCTACTAGTGTGAAGCATAGAGAGACAATTACTACAATCCAACGAGACTTCAGGTCTATGATTTTTTTAATGAGAAATCCCTTAGAATTATTGGTTTTTATCGATCTTGTCAAGAACCGCATCCATTTGTTTGCGCTAGGTGACTTTGGTACCTTATTCCTTGTCTTCAAGAGGGCAATAATACGGTGAATGATTCCCCCTGTTATTGTTATGGGATTATCTAACCACAGGTATCCCTGGTGATACCAACTCACGATGAAATTTGTTGTTTCTTCTTTCCATTGTCCCATGTCGATGAATTGTGGAGCTTCCAATATGTGTCTAATCCATACTTTCTCCAAGAATTTTGTTTCGGTCTTCCTGCTTACATTCTCCATTGCCCATTCTGTAAATGTTTTCCAGTGTTTGCTCCAGTCTGCTTCTTCTAACCTCGACTTTCAGATATTTTGCATCTGGATTTGTAGCCATGTTGTAGTATCTTGATAAAATACTTGTCTTGGTCTTGCACCCTCTAGTGTGTTGGTGACTTGTCCTCTCATCCTTGCAATTTCTAAATCTTGATCGGTGATCTTCACCAAATTGGTTAATTGTGTAGGTTTTCTTGGCTGTGTACTTAGCTATGTGGGTAAAAATAATAGTGAGGCAAAGAATAATCTTCTTCAAGGTTTATAGATGGTACTGAAATATTTGGATTGAATGCATATAATTGTTATCTTAATTTTCACCCTTCCATCATAACTGATGTAGATATGACTAGGTCGAATGATTGGATATATAGATTGTTTACTGGCTGGAATTCATTCAGGTCCCGACGATAATTAAATGAAATGTCTTGTGTTTGGCTATCGTACATGTCGATGTGATTGATAGTTACATTGGTGAATGCGAACATGTCATCCTCGTCATGTCGATCATTAATGTTTTATTTATTCTCATCGGCCCTTCTCTAACATGAATTGAATGCACCTTCTTTGTGGGCGTCGACATTTCCTAGGTTGGTATTTTCTTGAGCTCGACCAACGTGGTCTCCTCTATTAATGCGTGTTCGAAACATGGGTCAACCAAATGTTGTTCTTACATCATTAGGTTTTTTGTTGTCGATGCGATTTAGTCGATGTTATTGGTGACTAATGCGCTCATCCATTTTTCTATGCCTCACTCTGTCTGTATGATATCGATGTTCTATGCACTCGCTTGATCCACACTCGCTTGATGTCGATATGTCTCCATCACTTGATTGTCTTTTTATCAGTATTTTCCTTAAGTCAGATGATGGAGTGGTATGAAAATCATGTCTTCGTCTGCTTTGTCTCAGGCTCGACCATGGGCTTATTCCTCTCTCCATTTTCATTCTTTATTTCTTTCTCTTTAATGCCTTGATGGATCTGTAATACTTAAATTTTATTTGATGGTTTCCTATACATGAATTTTATAAGCAAATTTTGTTTATAAGAATAAGTGTTGATATTATGGTAGCTACGGGAGGTATTTACCTCCATGTGTAACCCTGATGAGAGTAGAATATTTCAGGAAGAAAGAAGAAACCCTAAAGCATTGGACATAACCCTAGAAGACAAGTTGGCTAAAGGAAATATTTAATATTAAGTATTTAGCCTCCATAATGAGAAGTCAGCCCAGACAACTCAGGAAAAATAGTATAAATACATGAAACCATATCTCATTTGGTACACACACAACTCACAACTGCAAAAGTGAAGAAGTGCGCACTTCGGAAATTGGGTAAGTGCACAAATCTAAGGAGTAGTTGCAGCTACAACTATTGCAACCTGTATTCTCGGTTTAGTCTTGGAATTTCTATTGGTTATGGTTTGTAATTTATGCCTTGTATGTTGGCTCTTGAGAGAGAGGTATGCTACATTTATTGGATATTAGGCATAGGGTTTTCTTTCGAAATCACTCTCTGTCAAGGTTAAGGTGCTTGGGGGTGGCTTCGGCCTATGGTTGGGTGACAATATTGCTATATTGTCTATGGTTAAACGAGCACATCTATTACTTTTTAACAGGTTATGGGCCCACACTTTCTTCTGACAATCTAACCACTGGAAGATGTATTGGGAGGATTTGCTTAGTTGTAGTTGCAGTTGTAGCCAAAGTTTTGTTGCAACAACAAAACCCTAACCCTCTTTTTGAGGCACCTTAAGTGAAGAGCTTGACTTAATTTTGATAGCCTAGTGTGTCCTAGCCTAGCACACCTCCTGGTACTCTCAGCAAGCTAAGACGTCAAGTTTGAATTTTTGGTCAAATTCAAAGGTTGACCAAGTCAAAAGAAGTTGTGACTTACTCTATGAAGTCATAAAACAAGTTAGAAGGGGCTTCTAACTTCAGAGCATGGAAGACAAGGATTGATATCATCCTTTCCAAGAATAAAGTGTTGGATATTGTGAAAGGAAATATCGTGGAACCAGAGTTTGAAGAAGGAAAAGAGAAGGAACCTCAAAACGTTGCAGTTATGGAGAAGTTAAAAGACAATCACATTAATGCCATGAGTATCATAGTGAACTCTTTAAAAGACCACTTGATACCCTACATCTCTCATGTTGACTCATCTAAAGATGTGTGATGCCCTAACTAACCTCTTCTCAGTCATAAACATTGGACAAGTAACGAGTCTGAGGAATGAGCTCTGTGACATGAAAATGAATGATGATGATAACATAACATCATACTTTGTGAGAATCTCTTAGTTAAGAGATCAACTACAAGCTATTGAAGAAATCATTTCAGAGAAAGAATTGGTAAATTAGTACTCAATGGCCTTCCCAAGACATGGGATGCATTTTCCGCAAGCATGAACACAAGGAAGGAGTATCCCACATTTCAAGAACTTTGGACTTTTTGTGCACAAGAATAATCAAGGATTAGCGCAAAAGAGAAATTCCAAAGGAAAGATGATGATCAAGCCTACACAACAAAGTTCAAGAAATTTAGGAATAAGAAAAAGTTTGACTCAAAGAAGAAACCGAAATAAGAGAAATATATGTCAAAAAAAAAATACACTGCTTCAACTGCCAAAAATATGGTCACTACAAGAATCATTGTCCTGATTTAAAGATAATGAAGGAAACACACTAAGCATTATTTTTCGAAGAAAGGGAACCCTCAAAGAAGGCCAAGTAGGATAAAACAAACTGCTTCTTCTAATACAAGGTAAAAATATTCTTCATAGTTCTTGTACATACCATGTTTACATAGTTTCTGTACATATCTTGCATATATATTTCTTAGAAGATAAGATGTTCAAAGAGAAACAATACCTATGGACGAATAAAAATATAAGAATTGCTATCACGATGACTAAAAGTCAAGAAATACACATGAAAAGATGAAGTACATTGACAATCCTTGGTAACAATTCATGTGGAAGATATTACATAAGTAACAACTACAAGATAAGCCTAAATCAGAATCAAACTAGGAGAAACTTGGAAGAAGTAAAAATAGAAATAAGTCAGCAATCAAGAGGAAATTAGAAGACTTGTGACACTTTGCATAAGGAAATAAGGATGCAGACAAAAGCATAGACTCTCTTAGATGGATGGAACCGATTATATAATTCCTAAAGAAGAGCATGCATTCATGCATGAAGCAAGGATTAAGAGGGAGCTAATCCTAAATAATATGATCCATTGAGGATTATGAAATATCTATCCATGTTCCCATTGATGGTAGCATCCATGAAAAGAAGAACATGTTCAGTTTGACTTTAGAAGAAGTCTTCTTCGAAAAGAAGCCATAAAATATCCTCAGTTGTCCATTCACATCCATGATCCTATGATGAAAGGAAGAAGTTGGAATCTTCAGGGCATGGAATCTATATAAAACTCCATGGACCCAAGAGGTAAAGAGAAACATGAGGAAGAACATGAATATTACGAGAGAGAAAGAAAATCCAGAACAACCAGTCATTATATCGAGAATCACAAGACTACTAGCTTGGTTTGAACCCACTAGAAGCAATCAAGCAGAAGAAATGGAAGTTGTGATGAAGAACAATGTATGAAATAATTATGAATGGAAGCATTGCGAGACTCAGAACTAGAGGTTCTCCCAGATGGAGGGAGAAGAATATGATGATAGCTTGTTCCAGTTTCCAGACATACCTCTACCTGAGCCATTATATCTTCTGCAATATCCATGGGTTGGAGTTTACATCGGATGAATGCAAGTGTTGGTTGTGGAGCTTGATTATCTTCCTGATTTAGAGGTATTTTTGTTTTCAACCATGTTTATACCCCATGAAGTATTTACACCCTATAAGTATGCACAGTCTTCCACGCGAGGGAGTGCACAGGGGGGTTACCCCCTCTCGAGGTTCAGGGGAAAGCAGGCCCCCGAAGGAAAAATGGCCTGGTAAATGTATATTGTAATTTCATTGTAAATCTGGACTGTTCATTATAAGGTCATAGATCTGATAGTAGAAATTATGTTAGGGTTTTTTTCCCTAGAAGGAAACCCTCTGTTATGAGGGAAATGTTTTGCGGCTATGCATTATGGCGAATATTGTATTCTGAGATAGGAGATTGTGACAGAAATAAGAGAAAGTTACATTGGGTTTGTTGTAGGTTGTATCCCTTCATTTGATGGATAATAATAAAGGAAGGACCTGGCAATTTCTCTGGTGGACGTAGCCCACAATGGGTGAACCACTTATATTTGTGTCTCTATTGTATTGTGTATCTTCTATATTTTATTTCCACATTTGTTTTATTTTATTGCTCCATGGTCCTATATTTCTAACAACTGGTATTAGAGTGAAAGGTAACTCGTAGGAAAGGAGGGTTCCTGGTTCGAGTGGGAGCAATGTCGGAAGATGGAAAGTTTAGGGTCGAAAAATTTAACGGCCAAAACTACTAGTTATGGAAGATGCATATGGAAGATTATTTATATCAGAAGGATCTATTCCTACCATTGGGGTGGAGTGGAAAAGAATCCGATGGCTATAAAGGATGCATAATGGGATAATCTTGACAGAAAGGATCTAGGAACGATATGACTGAGCCTAGAAGCGTCAGTGGCTTTCAATATTTCGAAATAAAAGAAAACAAAGGATTTGATGGACACATTAGCTAAATTATATGAAAAAACCTCATCATCCAATAAGGTATTTCTAATGAAGAGATTGTTTAATATGAAGATGTCAGAAGGTGGTTCTGTTGCAGATCAATTAAATGATTTTAATACGGTTACTAATCAACTAAGTTATGTAAAAGTGGACTTTGATGATGAGGTCAGGGCTCTTCTAATATTGTGCTCATTGCTAGAAATATGGAGCGGCTTGGTCATGGCTGTAAGTAACTCTGTCTCTGGTTCAAATACTTTAAAATTTGATGATGTTGTTGGTGTTATCCTTAGTGAGGAAATGCGATGGAAAAGCACAAGTGAGACATCGGGTATTGCATTGAACATGGAGAACAGGGGAATACAAAAGGATAGAGGAAAGGGCCTAGGGAACTGTGGGAATTATAGGAAGGGAAGATCCAAATATAGACTTGGAAAGATAGAGTGATAGAATTATGGGAAGAAATGACATCTGAACAAAGACTGCAGAGCTCCAAAGAAGCAAAGAGATGGACAACAAGAGAGAAATCAGGAAGAAAATGTAACAGGTGATGTGTTACAAGATGCTTTGATTCTTTCTATAGATAATATTTCTGAGTCTTGGGTAGTAGATTCAGGGGCTTCATTTCATGCCACACCCCATAGGAAACACTTTCTATATTATGTTCAAGGTGCTTTTGGACAGGTTCATTTGGGTGATGATGCACCATGCAAAATTGTTGGAATGGGAAAGGTAAAAATAAAGCAACGCAATGGAAACCAATGGTTGTTGAAAGAGTTAAGACATGTTCCAGATTTAAGGAAAAATCTAATTTCAATAGGGAAGTTGGCAAGTGAAGGTTGTATATCCATATTTACAGATAAGACATGGAAGGTCATCAAAGGATCATTGGTGATAGCAAAAGGAGAGAAGGAAGGTACATTGTATTTATGTACTACTAATACTGCATCTTCTATCTCTTTAGCTTCTACAGGAGTGGATACAACATTGTGGAATCATAGGCTGGGACACATGAGTGAGAAGGGAATGAAGATACTTCAAAAAATAAATTTGTTTCCAGATCTTAAACAATTTGATTTGGAATTCTGTGTGCATTGTGTTTATGGAAAACATAAGAGAGTCAGATTTCTCAGAGTCGGAAAAGAAAAGAAGAATGAAAGGTTAGAGCTTGTGCATACAGATGCATGGGGACCAACTTAGGTACCATCTCTTGGTGGCTCTCATTATTATGTTACTTTTATTGATGATGCATCTAGAAAAACTTGGGTTTATTGCATTCGACAAAAATCTGATGTTTTTGATACTTTTAAGAAATGGAAAGCTTTGGTTGAGAATGAGACAGGAAAAAGTTTGGAGTGTCTCAGATTAGATAATGGAGGTGAATATTGCGGCAAGGAGTTTGATAATTAATTTTCATACCATGGGATTCATAGAGAGAGGACCGTTCCTAGAACACCACAAGAAAATGGTGTGTCAGAAAGGATGAACAGGACAATCATGGAGCGTGCAAGGAGTATGAGATTGCATGCTGGTTTGCCCTTATAGTTATGGGAAGATGATGTAGATACTGTTGTTTACTTAATAAACAAAGGACCTTCAAGCTCTTTGGATGGTAGAATTCTAGAGGAGGAATGGACAGGAAAAAATGTAAACTATTCTTTTTTGAAAAATTTCGGTTGTGAAGCATTTGTCCTTATTGATAAAGAAAATAGAACAAAGCTTGAGGCAAAATCCAAGAAGTGTACCTTTATTGGATACAATGTTAATGATTTTGGTTATCGCTTATGGGATCATGAAAACAACAAAATCAGTAGAAGTAGAGATTTCATATTCAATGAGAAGGTCATGTACAAAGATCAATTGCAGGGAAAGAAACAGGAAACAAAAAAACAAGAATACACAGTGCTTGATGAGATCACTGAAAAAGAAATTCCAAAGGAACCAGAAAATCAAAATGTACAACAGGAGCAACATGTACCTCAAACACCTGCAAGTGTTGTTAGAAAATCTACCAGGTTAAGTATACCCCCTGAATGATACTCTCCTTCATTGTATTATTTATTGTTGACTGATTATGGTGAACCAGAATGCTATGAAGAGGCAATGCAGGTAGACACCAAAAAGAAGTGGGAGCAAGGCATAAAAGAGGAAATGGATTCCTTGGTAAATAACCATACTTGGGACTTGGTTCAATTTCCTACAGGAAAAAGAGCGTTGCAGAATAAATGGGTTTACAAGTTGAAGGAAGAAGATGGAGGAATAAAGCGATACAAGTCTAGACTTGTTGTAAAGGGGTTTGTACAAAAGAAAGGTATAGATTTTGATGAAATATTTTCTATTGTTGTTAAAATGAATTCAATTAGGACTATTTTAAGTGTTGTGGTAGTTGAAGATTTGCATCTTGAACAATTAGATGTTAAAACAACTTTTTTCCATGGGGATTTGGAGGAAGAGATTTATATGCAGCAACCACAGGGTTATGAGGTCAAAGGGAAGGAGAATTTGGTATGCAGGTTGAAGAAGATATTGTATGGCCTAAAGAAATCTCCAAGGTAGTGGTATTTGAAGTTTGACAGGTTTATGACAAAACAGGGTTATTCTGATCACCGTGTTTATTTTAAAAGGCTAGAAAATGGAAGCTATATTATCTTTCTATTATATGTAGATGACATGCTTGTTTCAGGGTCTAATATGCAGGATATAAATGTGCTCAAGAAGAAATTAGCTAATTCATTTGCGATGAAGGATTTGGGTGTTGCAAAAAAAATCGTTGGTATGAGAATAACAAGAGATAGGAAAAATCACAAATTGACATTGTCTCAGGGTGAGTACATAGAGAAGGTGTTGGAGAGGTTTAGAATGCAGAATGAAAAACCAGTTAATACACCTTTAGCCAACCATTTCAAATTAACTAAGGAAATGTGTCCCAAGACACAGGAGGAGATATAATACATGTCCAGGGTCCCTTATTCATCAACAGTTGGCAACTTGATGTATGCAATGGTTTGCACAAGACCATATATTGCACATGCAGTGGGAGTTGTGAGCAGGTATATGAACAATCCAGGTAAAGAACATTGGGAGGAAGAAAAGTGGATTCTCAGGTATTTGAGAGGTACTGCTACTCATGCATTATGTTTTGGAGGATCATGCACTTTTCTACAAGGATATGTTGATTCAGATATATGGAAGGTGATAAGGACAACAGGAGGAGCACCACAAGGTGTGTTTTTACTATAGGTGGAACAACAATAAGTTGGATTTCAAAACTACAAAAGGTTGTTGCATTTTCAACAACAAAGGCAGAGTATGTTGCTTCTATAAAGGCTAGTAAAGAGATGATTTGGTTACAGAGGTTTATGGAGGATTTGGGAAATAAGCAGGATAATAACAGGTTGTACTGTGACAGTGAGAGTGCCATTCATATTGCAAAGAAATCAACCTTCCATTCGAATACTAAGCATATACAGTTGAGGTACCATTTCATACGATTCGTCTTGGAAGATGGACATTTGAAGTTGGAAAAGATACACACTAGCCAAAATCTTGCAGACATGTTAACAAAGGGAGTAACCATGGAGAAACTGAGTTCTTGGTTCGTTTCAATTGGTCTTCAAGAATTAAGATGAATATGAGAAATTTTCGAGGTCCAAGAAGGTTTAGAGTCTAGCATATATAGCAACAGTGGAGTTGTTGAGATTAGTATCCAAGTGGGAGATTGTTGGTTGTGGAGCCTGATTATCTTCCCGATTTAGGGGTCTTTTTGTTTTCAGCTGTGTTTATACCCCATGAAGTATTTACACCCTATATATACACTCTTCCACACAGGGGAGTGCAAAGGGGGGTTACCCTCTCTGCGGGATTCGGGGGGGCTATCCCCCCAGCTGGGGGGTACGGGGGCAAAGCCCCCGAACGAAAAATTGCCTTGTAAATGTATATTGTAATTTCATTATAAATCTGGACCATTCATTATAAGGTCGCAGATCTAATGATAGAAATTATGTTAGGGTTTTTTTCCCTAGAAGACAACCCTCTGTTATGAGGAAAATCTTTTGTGGCTATGCATTATGGTGAATATTGTATTCTGAGATAGGAGACTGTGACAGAAAGAAGATGAAGTTACAATGAGTTTGTTGTAGGTTGTATCCCTTCATTTGCTGGATAATAATAAAGGAAGGACCTGACAATTTCTCTGATGGATGTAGCCCACACTGGGTGAACCACATATATTTATGTCTCTATTGTATTGTGTATCTTCTATATTTTATTTCTGCATTTGTTTTATTTATTGCTCCACGGTCCTATATTTCTAAAAGAAAGGACTGCAACCTAAAAGTTTTGAGGTATACTAGAAATAGACCCTTGTATGCTGATGGAAGAAGATATTGTATGGATTCAAACAGCTTGGTGCAGAGCCTCTCATGCACAACATAAGCATGGTAAAAAGTTTCTATAACAGAGATCATGTATCGGAATGGTTGCTTAGAAGTTCAGAATGATGGATTGCTAATCCATGACAAAATATCATGATGAAAGAAGAAGTGCTACTTGGATACGTTTCAGTTTGAGCCTTGCCACAATGTCATGAGCTAGCAGAAAAAAAAAGTGTTGAATTCAACCATGATATATTGTAATGATTAGAGCTAGATGAAGCCTTCAGGGAAAACTGGTCTTCCAGATAGACCGAAGTACATTGATATCAAGAATTACATTCTTTATGATGAAGCCCAAAAAAGAGAAGTGGTTCTCCAATATATATTTACAGATGAGAAGATAACATATATTTTTGGTAAAGCCTCTGTCCAAGATGAAAAATTTTACGTACTCAAGAAACAAGTTGGAGATCATGGAGATGACTTCCTTATTGAAAAAGGAAGAAATTACTCCCAGGTTTGGAGGGAACACTAATGTGTTATTGATTTATGGACAATCATTTTTCAGTTCAAAAAAATGGTCGAGGATGAGAAGTTCCTTTCTAGTTCGAAAAGTGGTTTGATATTTCTGTTAGACAGGCATTTTCCAATTTGGAAAATGGTCCAGATCAGACAGTCATTTTTGTGATGAAAATGGTTCGATAGATTAATGATGTACCATAGACAACAATTCCCCTTCTGGCCAGTGTGGGGGAATGGTGTAGAACGATCATTCTTCTTGGAAGTCACTCTAAGTAGTGGTCAAGTAGAATGTTCCACCTCACTGGGAAGCCATTCTTTTGAATTTCACAGTTGTGAGAAGTTTTGAAGAATGATCTGTTTTAGAGGTTGGTACCGGATAGTCATTTCCATTAGGAAATGGTCTGGATAATCATTCCCTAGGGAAGAATCATTCTCTCCAGGTTGCACTATGTTTATCTCTAGAGGAATGGCCCAGTTAGGTGAATGGTCCAAGTTCAACAATCAGGGAAAGACATTCCCTAGGGTAGACTCATAATATCAAGTTTGCACTATACTTAGTGTCGGAGGAATGGCTCAATTAGGTGAATGGTCCAGGCTAAAAAATTAGGGACAATTATTCTTCTATGCTTGAGAAGAATAGTCCAGATAGCATATGGCTGATGTTTTAATTTCTGAGGGAAGATTCTCTTCCATATCTCACAGATGTGAGTGGAAGCATGACCTAGATAACTCAGTTTATATCATGATATTGTTTTCTTTGTAGGTTGATATTAGATGATATGATTGCTATGGAGACTCTATGTTTCTGGACAATATATGTATGCTACTATGGTTGTGACTATGTGTCACTGATTAAATAGTTGTGTGCTACTTGGTGTGGTAGTGTACCACTGGATTGTAGTTGTTTACTACTATGGATAAACATAATTGTGTTCTATTAAATGAAATTGTTCTAATTGCCAAGTAGACTATCAGTAGTGTTGAAAATGATTATCAAATAGATGGATAGTCAGTGTGCTTGTGGACAGACATTCTCCAGGAAGAGAATGGTCCAAATAGAAAAGATTGTTGGTGGTCAGGTATTCTCTCTGTGAAGAATGGTCCAGGTTGATAGTTTGTTGACATGTCATGGACTAGTATTTTCCTAAGGCACAGATTGTGGCCCGATTAGGAAAATGGTTCAGGACCGATATTTTCTAAGGAATATAGGTTGAGACAGATCTCTTTGGTACATATGACTCTATTATAAAATATTCCTAGACCGACATTACTATAGGAATGGTCTTTGTTGTCCATAACATAGCTTTTAGCATATGTTGGGACAATCATTCTTCTAGGACGTATGTCCGGATTAGAAGAATGGTCCTTGTATCACTCTGTGGAGTGAGTGACTTATTCAACATCATGCCTGATTACTCGTATGGAGTATGGTTTCAAGAGATGATGTAGTTGATGATATCATATGATAGTGGCAATGGTGCTCATGATCTAATCATGAGATAGCCTGTACGACTATGATTATGCTACCGGTTGAATGGTATGTCTATGCTCCAGACTATTTCCTTCAATACATACCTAGCTAGGAGCGAGTGTTGATATTATGGTAGCTGCGGGAGGTATTTACCTCCATGTGTAACCTTGATGAGAATATAATATTCTAGGAAGCAAGAAGAAACCCTAAAGCATTGGACATAACCCTAGAAGACAAGTCGACTAAAGTAAATATTTAATATTAAGTGTTTAGCCTACAGAATGAGAATTCGGCCCAGACAGATCAGGAAAAAAAAGTATAAATACAGGAAGCAAGATCTCATTTGGTACATGCACAACTCACAGCTGCAGAAGCGAAGAAGTGTGCACTGCAAAAATTGGGTAAGTGCGCAAGTCTGAGGAGTAGTTGTAGTTGTAGCTACTGCAACTTGTATTCTCGGTTTAGGCTTGGAATTTCTATTGGTTATGGTTTGGAATTTTTGCCTTGTATTCTATCTCTGGAGAGAGAGGTATACTACATTGTTTGGCTATTAGGCCTAGGGTTTTCTTCCAAAATCATTCCATGTCAAGGTTAAGGTGCTCGGGGGTGGCTTTAGCCTATGGTTGGGTGACAATATTGCTATATTTTCTATGGTTAAACGAGAACATCTATTAATTTCTAACACTAAGTAGGGTTTATTTTCATAAATACATGATTTTTCGATATTGTTCCAAATCTGACCAGAATGTCAGGTTTGCATCCCTGTTGGCAATTCCTTGCTAAATTTTACCAACAAGGTTCTTATCTTTCAAGCATCATACTTTTTTAGATGGGAACCATTAATTAAATTTTTGAATTGGTTCCCCAATGATGTTCAGATTTGGACCACTCTAGTTGATCGAATATCCTCGACAACATATGGCCCAAGCCATGTTGTCTCTAGTTTTCTTGGTTTACCTTTCATACGACTATCATACAATAAAAATAAATATCCATTTTTATATCATTTTTCTTTATATGTCCATCATGCCATGCTTTATGTTGTTACTTCTAGACCTCTTGAGTATGCATTGTGATTATTCTTCCTTCCTCCAGCTTATTCAATTGGTACAATTGTTCACTCATACTTTTTCTATTGTCAAATTTTTCTACAGCTCCAACCCTGTCAGAGTTGGTCCAGAAGTGCAAGGGAATAATAGATTCTTGTCCATAGACAAGATTGAATAGAGTTTGAGCTGTTGATCATTTATATGCTAGTCTATATTCCCATAGCACCGTAGGAATATTTTTTTCCCAGTCGTCTTTGTTGATGCTGGAAATCTCCGTAAGTCCTTTATGTAATGTTTTGTTAAAAGGTTTGACCGCCTCATTTTCTTGTGGGTGATATGTTGTTGTTTGTCTGTGGTTGATAAAAAATTTCACCATTGTAATTTTAATTGTTTCATTCACAAAGTGTGTGCCCTAGTCTTTAATTAGTGTAAGAGGACAACAAAACCTTGTGATTATATTCTCGTAGATGAATTTTGCTGTGACCTCTTTGGTACATGATTTGACCGACTCAACTTCTGCCCACTTAGTCACATATTCTAAAACAATGATGATATACTTAGCATCAGTTCTTCTTTCCCTCTATGGAAAGGGCCCAACAAATTTGATGACCCAGATTTCAAATTCTCAATTAGGATTTACTAAACTTAGAGAAATTTTATTTTTCCGCATAGGTCACCCAACCTTTGACAACTATCACATTTTCTAACTTGATCCCGAAAATATTTTTGTAGAGTCAACCACCACAGGTCTTTTTGTAGTATCTTTCTGGTTGTCGTGTCGGCTTGGAAATGACCCCCATTTGGTCCTGTGTGAGCCTCATTAATGACGTCTTCCCTTTCATGTTCAGGAATGCATTTCCTTTGGAAATCATCGGTTCCCATTTTATATTGATACATGATTATGATTGTGAAAGGTACAACTTTTAAGGATAGTACTTCCTTTATGTTTGTCGAGATATCTTTTGTATCCTTTCCTTCTTCTAAGAAGTTGATATATATTCTAAATCCTTAGGAGTATATTCTATTTATAATAAGTGTGCATCTGGTAGGTTGTCGTCAATTCTTGTCAGGTCTTCTCCAGTTTCGATTCGTGACAGATGGTGTGGTCAAACATTATTTTTTCCATGTCGTATAATTATGTCAAACTAAAAATCCTCAAATAAATGTAACCAATGGAAAATATTTCCTTGGTGGGCCAATTTATTAACCAAATATTCAATGCCTTATGGTCTGTAAAAAAATGTGAATGAATTGATCAGTAAGTAATGACAAAACTTTTGTAGAGTGAATATCATTGATAAGAATTATGTTTTCGTGGTTGAATAGTTTCTTTTTGATTTGTTCAATTTTTGAATTGTGTATGTGTTTGGATGCTTGACTGTGTCGTCATATGGATGTGCTAGGACTGACTCAACAACAACATTAGAAGCATCGACATGTACATGGAACCTTCTCGACCAATCATTAAATTTACTATTGGAGCTGCAACCAACTTACTCTTTAGGAATTCAAAGGATTCCTGACAATCTTGGCTCCATATAAACTTGATTTATTTTCGTGGAAGCTCATCCATTAGAAATGTGGTGTTCGAGTAGTGGCATATAAACTTTCTATAGTATCCAATGTGTGCTAGGAAAATTTTGATTTGTTTTTGGTTCACAGGTGACTTTAAGTCGAGAATAATTTTAATCTTTTCCATATTGACCTTTACTCCATCTTTACATACCACATGTCCTAACATGATTCCAATTGGTGTAGAGAATATACATTTCTCGATGTTTAATGATAATTGGATTTTCCTGCATCATTATAACATAAGCCTAAGCCATTGCAAATGATTTTTAAATAGGTTGTATATCGTCCATTTGTCAAAGTAGAAAGCCATAGTTATCTCTCTCTCTCTCTCTCTCTCTCTCTCTCTCTCTCTCTCTATATATATATATATATATATATATATATATATATATATATATATATATATATATTCTTGAAATTCCTTAACAACTATTCTTGAGAAGATTGTTGGTACATTATTTAGTCGAAATGGCATGAATCTGTAGGTGACAGATCCAAATTATGAGAAGAATGTTGTCTTTGGTTGATCATATTTGGTTATCAACACCTGATTACAACCTGAGAACCCGTTGGTAAATGAGTAGAATTCATGACTAGCGACTTCATTAATGATTTCATTAGTGAAGGGGGTAGGGAACGAATTTGTCATGGTCAATTTATTGAGTCCCCTGAAATCAACACATATTTTTAGCTTCTTGGCATCATGTTTATTTGGTTCCACCACCATGGGGCTTGCCCATTTTTCTTTGTTGATCGGGTAAATGATACCTTCTTGCAGCATTCATTCGATCTCTTTTTGAATGATCATCTTATATTTGTGGGCTAGTTTGTATGGTCATTTTTTGATTGGATTTTCTCCTAGAATGAGTTCGATATTCATATTTCCCATTTCCCCCACAAGTCCTCTCAAATCCTTCTAGTCGTGGGAAAAATGTCTTGATATTATTTTAGCAAGTTGACTATGCCAATTATTTGCTTGTTCGTCCAATAATCACCTATTCGAACCAGTTTTGGGTGATCTTCATTTTATATGTAGAATTTATTTTTTTAAATTCGACCTCCATCCATTCTGGTGGTTTTTCTTCATCAAGATAACGTTCCCCTTCAATTTTTTTAAAACTTTTTGGGAAGTCAGGTTGTTCATAATCTTCTTTTTGTTTTGTAGCTATATTTAACACTGATTTTACATGGTTATACAATGTTGGGTGGTCCTTTTTCCACTAAAATATTTTTCATGGACACCTTATAATTTCTATGTCAAGTCTTCACGCTATCAATACTTCCTTATTTTCCATCAACACAAGATTGCAACTCAATGTCGATCCTAAATCATTCTTCATATTCCCTTCTTATTTATGTGAAACTAGTGTTGGATTTCTAAGAAGTTTATGATTTCTTGGGTTGCTTCTCTCCCGTGTTCCTCTTTTGGATTCAATTCAAAGTATTGCGCAAAATTTTGTTTATTTTCTTCCCAATTTAACGTATGGCCGCAAGCTTCTTCAATCTTATGCCATTTATTTGATATTTCATATAACATGCTTGGAAACATGTGGGGCCATACCCTTTCATCTCTGTAACCTATCCTTTTTCACTTGTTTTTGCATCGATGAATACACTCTACTGGATCATACCCAATCCTGAAAATTGAGATATCATCCGCTTTGTACATGTTTTGTGCTTCAAATCGTTCGATGAAATATGTTGACATGCTTGTCCACATTTGTAACCTATTGGAGTGTGTTTCCCACCATATTTCATCTTGTCCTATGAATATTTCCACAAGTCTCTGCGTCCTTCCTTGATCTCCAATGGATTTTGATACTTCTTCAACATGTTTCAAAGTTGTATGTCACTCATTATATCATAAGGGATTACTTATTTGATTTTCGGTTAGTATGGGAGTGGGAGCCTCTCAAATGTTATTTTCATACACTATGGGCACTTCTTGAATTGAGTAACACATTATCGGATGCTTGGGGATGATTTCAATGGACCAACAATATTTCATGTGTGCTTCATAGTTCTCGATTTTCTAGTTGTATAGAGAGGATTCAAAATTATGTCCGACCGACATAGGAGATTCTCTCAAAATTTATCCTTGTGCAGTCGGTTATACATGATCTCTTTGTTCGTTGTTTATTTTATATAGGCACTGAGGATATTGGTCTTCATCCCATGATTCAGTCCATGGTTTTCCTTATTTTGGATCCAAGGGAATGATTATTTTTCTTCCAATGCATTTTAATTTGATTCTATCTTTTTCCAGAGAGATATTTTCTTTCATTTTTTGACCCCATGACCGACCAACAAGTGTTGCATATGATGGAATCCCCTCAACTAGATCGATGAATTCAAAGTCGAATTGAGTCATAATACCAATTATTTGAGTGTCTATGTTTCTGAGTATACCAATGGGCTTTATCAATCTTTGATCCACAATTTTGAGATAGTTCAAAGTTGGTGGTAAAGCAGATCGACTTAGTCTTATCCAAGTTTTGTGGGGTAAGATATTGACTTGAGATCCAAAATTGACAACTAATTGTTTGATCGATACTTCAATGATTTCTAGATCGACTCGTGGATCATAATATTTATGCTTATATGAGAGTTTCCTGACATCCTTAGATGTCCTTTGTCCTTCTTTGTATTCTTTTAATATATTTAGCAGTTCTAGCAATCAAATGACTGATTGTTTTTCCCATAATATTTGTAGGAATTCTTGTATAATATCTTCATTTTGTCTTCCATTGTTTTTCTTGAAGAATTTGATAACTTCTTTCATAATATTTTCATCTTTATCAGGATTTGGAAACAAACTATCCTTCCGTCATGTTGGTCATGTAATGTGTTATTGTTAAGATCTCGTCCTGTGCCAGATATGGTGATAATATTTAAATTATTTGAATTCAATACATCTTCTTTTGATACTACATGTAGAAGATTTACATTTTTTCTAGTCATGATTTTGTCAAGTACTATTGGGAACTCTTCTAATGAGTGGTCGCCGACGCCGCATATAATGAAAGATTTCAAGTCGATTCTATCTTTCATTGGGAAATATGGACTTATGTGGTCATATTTTCAACAATTGTATCAGTATGGTCATCCTCGACCTTGACCTCAACCACCAAATCGACCATGACCTCCTCGACCTCGATCTCGACTGTAGTAGTCGTCTCTTGGACCGTAATTGTTAGCTTGGTCGGTGTCTTTTGTGTGATAGACTCTTCATACATTGGATTGATTCTGTGTGTTGAAATGACATTATGATGTTTTGTGATTAGAAGCTTCACAGATATGGTAGAACTTAGTGTTTTTCAAATTATGTGGAAAATCTTGTACATTATGATCAGTCAAACACTCGCATATGTTAAAATATTTTTGAGGTTGTACTCTATGTGCATCTGATGTTGTTGGTGGTTTATTATTAAGGCTACACATTTCCTTTGTATCACTACTTTTGTCGGGGGTCGTCGCGATTGTTGTTATTGCTATCTCTAGTCGATTCACTTTAGACTTAGACTAATCACACGTGTAAATGTGTTGAACCTACATAGAATAGGTCTAGCTGGGAATTGACATACACAGTTGCAGAGAAAAAATAAAAAAGAGAAGCAGGAGAGAAAGAATGGAAGAATTCTCATTAACTGAATGAATAATGAATAATTTACACATGATATACTCTGTATAACTCAACAAATTCGCATTGGAGGATAATCCAATGCACCATAGTGGTGGTCTAAAGTGATCTTGACACACACCAACAGTTACAAGAGTAAAATGCTACCTAGTCTAGTCTCTTGGGAAGTTACATGAGTGAATTTCCACCTAGCTGAGTTAACTAGTCTACCAATCTTCAGTTAACTGAATGAAAATGTGAAGTGAGGAGGAGATTAGGGAATCATGGATAATGCGTTACTCTAATGATGATACCAAGGACAATTCACACTAGTTGGTGATGATCCCAATGTTACATGGTGACAATACCAATGTAGCATCTAGACTCCACTCAACTGATCAAACTGAAGTGAAAAATGAAGATATTATTATCCCTAGAGGAATATTCTTCCTAAAATATAGAATATTGAATAATTACTAATAAACATAGGAAAAACCTTAGGAAAAATAAATCTTAGGTGTGTGTGAAGTAGCTCCAACACCCCCCTTGAACATCACTATGGTGAAAATAAAGAATGGGTCCCGAAAACAAGGCCATGTTAAGTAGCCAAAAACAAAAGATACATTGAAATAAAGTCAGGAAATAGGGAAAACCTCATGGGAAACCCCCCCCTCAAAGTACAATGTATGTAAAAATAAGAACTGACAGATGCTAGGTGTTGAGGAAAATATATGAATTAATCTTACTCAAGCATTTTCAGATTTTGCTTGGCCAAAGAAAAATAGACGGGAATATCACCCTATGTTTATAGCCATCAAAATTAATATCCTAACTCACAAGTATTGAATACAAGTGCTTAAGTTGTTTTTTATAAATATAAGCTTGCTGAAAAATTCATTATTTATGTGTTTTTTTGAACATCACAGATGCTGAAATAAATATAGAGACATAAGTAAAGACACCAAGTCAATAATCAAGATATATGAGACATAAAACACTCCTTTATTTCATTCCAATTCATCAAAGAGTCATTTTCTTTACAAAATTTCATGAAGAAGTTTTGGACCAAAGTCAAACTTAGACGTCCCCAATGAAACATACAAAAGGACCTCTGACAGAAAATAAAAAACTGAACTGTAAAAGATGGATCAACTTGCCACAGATTGCTGCCTACTCAAATCTGCACAATAGCCTTTATCAGTCATGAAAACTAATTCACGAACAAACAAGTCTACACAGACTATCAAAGATAGATCAACACCTCTAAAAAACAAGTGTCTAAATGATGTAATTCAACCATGAATCTTGCTATCTACAATAAGACCCTGCTATGATAAAAAATAATTAGGCTTGTGATAAATTAAGGAATGAATGAAAACTGAACTATCTCAACACAAACTCAAAGAGAAAACCTTAGTATGCGTATCCTTGTATCCTCCTTTGTTCCTCCCCTTCCTTTTTCTTTTAAGCAAATTAGAATTGGTTGAAGTAGTTGAACTTCTTCATTAGTTAAGTTAACTAAAAGATTAACCAACTTTTTAGTTAGGGGGAAAAGTAATAAATCATAATAAGGGATTTTAAATAAATAATAATTAGTAGGTGGGACCCCTTGTGACACCCTTTAGCTTTTAACAATCATAACACAACTAGTTAATTAAACAAAACATCCCTCCTTGTGACTCCCACCATCACATTCATATTTGACAACTTATCCAATGATTTTTGAAATTATTTCCAAAATATTTTACTCATATATCCAAAAAATAGCATGTTGTCCAAAATTTCTGAAGTCATTTATCATCAACAATAAATAAAATAAAACTTAAAACCCATATTTTACACTCTGAGATGTGATATTTCCCTTGTTGCTACTGTCACCTTTTGATCTATCTGAATTTTCCTTTGGTTGTGCTGAGCCTTTAGGCCTAATATTGTTGATCACATGAGAACAATCATCCCTCAAATGCATCTGGGAGGACACATATTTATTAGAGCCATTGGAGGGTGAGGAAGGGGCAACAATGGCTTTTCCTTTGTCAGGGGCATGGTGGGCCTCAATTTTCAACCTTTTACTAGCATGGGAAGACTGAACTGGTGAGTGGACAGGAGAAACTTGGACAATCTGATTGATAGGTGGGGGAGCAGGTAAAGACAAATTGGGCCAGCCACGATGTTGGGATACTGCCGGGTGGACAATCTCTTTCCATCCGTCATTTTCAAGAACCTTGGGTTTCAATGAGACATGAGGGGGAATGGGAATACCAAGGGCTCATGGAGCTTGGAAGGGAGGCCCTTCAAGCCTAGGTTGGACCATTCCTTTCCCAATCCAATTGAAAAATTGAGCCTGAAATAGCTGGAATAACTCTTGCGAGTCAACATCAAAGTGAATGGAGAATCTTGGCCTTCTCGGGCCCTTGTTCCAATTACCTCTTCCTCAGTTACCTCTTCCATGGCTACCTCGACTAAAAATATCATTCATGTATGCATGATTGATTAGCAAATAATTTCTTTAAAAACCATACATGAGAACTCTTTTAAAATATGAAATAAATTTTTTCTCAGTAACATATCAGACTCATGCAACCCAATCCATACAAATTGTTCAACTGTTATCAATGAGCAGGGGGTGAACAAAGGTTCTGGGATATGCAAGGGGTTTGTATTAAAATGTTAAAATGAGGGGACACAGAACATGGTTACTTCTCACTAACAATAACAATCAACCTGAATGTAAAACAAAGGACATATCACTGTAATCCATCCTTGTGATCCCAAATTATCACAATACAGAGCTCTTCTTAACTGTAATTAAATTTTAGGAACAAGGAGTGAGTAATGAATATGGGAAGGCGAGGGGATTGTAATTATCTTAAAGCGAAATAATGGTAGGGGAATATAATGTTAAAATGAGGGGACACAGAACATGGTTACTTCTCACTGGAAATAACAATCAACCAGAATGTAAAACAAAGAACATATCACTGTAATCCATCCCTGTGATCCCAAATTATCACAATACAGAGCTCTTCTTAACTGTAATTAAATTTTAGGAACAAGGAGTGAGTAATGAATATGGGAAGGCGAGGGGATTGTAATTAGCTTAAAGTGAAATAATGGTAGGGGAATATAGTGGTTACTATTCGAAAAATTAATTAAGTAATTCCATAATACAATTCTATATTAAAATAAAAAGGTCCAACAATAACCAAATAGTCATTGTGATCAATTAAACAACTACCGTGTATAATTTAATCATTTCTGTGTATTAATTTGTTTACTGTTTGAAATTAAATTTTTAATACAGTGTCATCAAAACTCAAAATAATATGCCTTTCAAAACAACCTATATAAGAGTTCGGTTTCTTCCAATTTGTCCCATTTAATATTTAAAACAATTTCTAAATGAACACACAATCACTTGTTTCCACTTTGTTCCATCAAAACATCAACCACTGCCCATGAATTATTTCCTCAAATCAAACATAGACACAAAAATCATACCCGATTCCATTTCTCTAATCAATTTAATAATCAAATTGCAACAAAAACATACTGTTATAAAACCCGTTCCCATCTTTGATGGTGTAATAAAATGATATCCATAACATATATGGTGGACAAACAAGCCACAACTATCATGATTTTAAATTGCAATACTCTCAAATGGAAATTAAAACACACAACAACAACAACAACAACCCTTATTCCAACCTATATGATGTTGTAGGAAACATACAACCCAAGACTTAAAGCAAAGAGGCATATTCCCGATCGACCATAAAAAAATGTTGAGTTAACCATCCAACTGTTACAACACAAGAGGCAATGACTGTATGACCATTTCATTTCTTGAATCAATCAATTAACCATGTTGAGCCATAGACTCGACTGTTATAATAAACAATGCAATGACTAGATGTCTATAATCAAAACCACTGTCAACACTGTTAATAGAGACGAGCCAACAATCAACCACTATTGAGGATACTCCACAAACTCATAACAATCAACAATATATCCGACAGGATATACCTAGCTCCATTATTAAAAATGAGCTTTGAGTAATCAAGGGTTTGCTCTGTGGACTAACACGGGGAGACTAGAGTCGACCACCAATAGCAGGTGAGAAACTTTCGAGACCATACGGTGGACATACATGCCATATCAATAACTTCGCAGACAGGGTGATAATTCACGAGATAGAAGAGACTATGAACATAGGAGCAGAGGCTTCATATTATAACACTGAGAACACGTGGGACATAACCCTCATGGTTTTCCCAATCGAACTGCATACTGCTGATATAAAAATAGAGTCAAGAAATAACAACCAACCCTAAAGACAACATCTTGGCATAATAGCCACCCAAACCAATTGTGCAGAAACCACAATCATACACGAACCCACGACCATGCAAAAATGATAGCAGTGACCCACGGTGGTTTAAAATTAAACGCAACAACCAAATACAACTGGGTATGTTTACAAGCACTGTGTGGAGATGGCTAGTGAGTCTGGACCAAATAAAACCCTCCAAGAAAAACCCATAAGACAAAAGAGAGCCTTCATGGCTTCCACCACACAGAATCATCAATGAAATCGTTACCTCAACTATCCAATCCCATCATTTACAGTGAATACACACAACCAACCATTCCAGAAAAATATCACAAGTTTACATAGTTTCCAGTCTCAAGAAAACCATAGAACCATACATCATCAAGCCAATATCTATTTCATAACCAGAGTGGGTTCATGGATGGCGAAAGAGACATACTTGTAACCAAAAAGCTTTAAAAACATGATCTTGGCCGAGCAGTTCTTCCCTTTCCTGAAAAATCAGAGCTTAACCACAGGGAAACACAATTGAACAGTAGCCAAGCTAGGGTGGTGGCCAGTGGGAGAGGTATGAAGTGGCATGGAGTAAATGCACAACGCCTCCATCCTCCACTCATTCAATTCCTTAGTACACGCCAACCAACCCTCCATTAATCCACTTAATTAATCTATGCATCGAATCTAACATCCATCACTTGTCAAATGCGCCACCCCATATCACATTTAACCATTTCCAACCATACCATAATGCATATCAAATGTGTTTTCATATAACTCAATAAATCGTATAGCCACCAACTTTGTTAGCTAGGACTAACAACAATCCTTTAAATTTCATTTGCATATAACGTAGCATAACATAGTATAGGATATCTTCTTTCCTTGGATTTTTTCATATTTATTTTATCGTTTGTCATGACTAATATGTGTTTTGTGCAGATGCAACCTGTAACAGGTCATGGCGCTAATTTCAATGTGATAACAGTGGATATAATCCATTCACACAATATGGAATTTAGAGCTTAGAGCAATTGGAAACAACACATAATACACATTTTCCATCTGTTATTATGTCGCAAATAAAACCAAGAAATCATAAATCATGTAGAACCCTATAAGCAGTGTTGAACAACGGCATAACATCAAATCAGAACCAAATCTGATCCTCCCATATACAAGGGGTCCCACCTACTAGTATTATATATATCATTAGCTTATAATAATAGTCTTTGGCAATACTTTGTGGGAAAAATCCTCATTGCAATTTTTATCATCAAAAAACTGGTGACTCCACAGGGAAATTTGTTTTCAACAGATTTAGAACTCAGAACCCGTGGTTTTGCAGACAAATAACAACAGGTCAAGAAGATATAACTAGGAATATTATGCAACAAGGGGAAGTGAGCGGATTTAATGGAAAAATGACCGAGAATTTGGGAATAACTCATGAAAAATGTTAAGTATGAGGGGGTTTATCCTTGTATGCATAATCATTCAGCAGGAGTCTACTCTTTACTCCAAGGATAAAAAATTATGGACTTTCTCTTTTAAAACCTCAAATAGATGGAAAAATGGAAAGCAAAAGCAGGAGGTAACCAATTTCTTTAAAAGACAACAATGAAAGAAGATAGCAAATTCAAGTGCTTTAAGTGGAACATCGTAACAACTGTGTAAGCTTGATTGTTATTGAATAACAATATCTTGTAGGAGCATCACTGTGGCAAAACTGGTCCAAAATCTTATTCTTGACCAAAATCAACTAAAAATACGAAAAAGAAATAAAAAATCATCAGAGAATTAAGGTTACAAAATTTAAAACAACAAAAAATAAAATGACAGAAATGTAAAAGCTGCAGAAAATTGTTAAAAAAGAAAGAAGAAATCAAACTACTCTAAGCAGAAATGAAAAACAGTGGAAAAATGAAAGCAGAGCTAGACTACTAATATACATAAAATCCAAACAACGTTAGAACTTTTCAAGTTGGTCCCATGTAATGCTTCAAGTGAGAACCATTAGTGCTGTAGGAAAACAATCGCTCGTGTAAATATTTTAGAATGTAAGAGTTTATATCCAAGACAAAATCAATTTTCAAGGGACCCAGAAATAACATTTGAAACTCTGAGGTAATTAACGACCCTTTAACGTATATAATTATATCATCAAGATATATATGAATACTAATCAATTCATCAAGAGTTATTTATACAGGTCTTTTAAAAGTGGTACTTGCATCAGGTAAGCTAGAAATCATACGTTCATAAGTCATGGCACCCCAATCAATGATAAAGGTGGTTTTGTAAGAATCTGCCCCTTTTACCTTGATTTGATTGTGATTGAAAAAAACATTAAGTAAGGGCATCATCCGTGACCCTAGGACTTGCTGCAAATTCATTTCTATGTTAGGGAGAGGAGAATAACCTTTCATAATAGCCCGCTTAACTGCGCAAAAATCAACGCAAAATATTGTATGTTCAGTGGATTTTCGGACAGGGACCAAATTTGAAACCCATTCATAATACTTTACTGGAAAGATGATACGAGCCTTCAATATTTTTTCCAATCCTTTTTGAATAGTTGCTTCTGGTGTGGGGTTGATAGGTATTTGTTTTTGCCTAAGTGGTTTTATGCCTTCCTTGATGGGGATGGCATGTTGTATAAGACCAAGATCAAAACCATGAAGATCCTCATAAGACCAAGAAAAAACTGTTGGCATGTTTACAAGAAGAACATG
Organism: Picea mariana; assembly: GCA_032191745.1. NCBI lineage: Eukaryota > Viridiplantae > Streptophyta > Pinopsida > Pinales > Pinaceae > Picea > Picea mariana. The sequence goes on along the minus strand of JASDQU010014755.1, from coordinate 316,295 downwards.
CTTGTCATTGATGGCAAGAACAACAACAATGATGACAAACATGCATGCAAGGAAGATCAGTAGACAGGCAGGAAAGGAAGAACAACAATGATTGAATGGCAAGATCAATAGTGTAAGCTCAGAAGGAGGAAAACAATCAAAGCACAACAAAGGTTTTGTTTCAGAGTTTTACAGATCAAGAAATCAAAAGGAAAGAGGTTCAAACTCACGATATGAGAAATCACAATAACAATCTTGACAGTTGATTCAAGAAGGACACGTGGTGAACGACAAAGGTTTTGTTTCATAGTTTCACAGATCAGAAAACCCAAAGGAAAGAGGTTCAAACTCGTGATATGAAAAATCGCGATAACAATCTTGACAGTTGATTCAAGAAGGACATGTGGTGAAATCGCAATAATATCTGGACCGTTGGTTCCATAGAACACATGGCGAAAGATCGTTTTACTGACTGAAAATTCAAAGGCACGAGGTGCTCCATCATTCCAACTCAAAAAATGCAAAATGGAGAAAAGATCTAAGGCATTGCATCGAGGAGAAATGTGGACCATTGATCAGGCATGAAGAAGGCTCGTGAAGTGGCGAAATCATGATAAAGATCTGGACCATTGGATCCAGAGGATAGATGTCGAATCATCGTTTCGTTGACTTGAAATTCAAAGGAGCGAAGTGCTCATTTGAATGGTGAGTGGTTATATCTTTTGGTCACATTGTCAAGAGTTGGAGAGCAGAGCTGGAGAAGCCAAGATCTATTTCGGAGTTCGTGACATGGAGAGTCAAGAGGACTCATCACAGAATTCCCGAGATGCGAAAGTGCGAAATGTGTTTTCGAATAAGGCTGTGGTCACAGCTAGTGGTTACATTTGTGGAAGATGGAGGAAGGAGCTAGCGGTGTTAAGCTCCATATCGGAGTCTTGGCACTCACAACTTGGAGCATCAAGACTCTTCATCACAAGAATCGCGATATGTGAGATTGTGATGAGATCTGGACCGTCATATCATTGGAGATCTCGACCGTTGATAAGGATCGATGAGGTTCATAAGTTCGAGTAACACGAAGCGCCTGTTGGCGTAGCCTGTGCTCACCGTCAGCGGTCACATGAAGGGAAGAAGCTAGCAATGTTAAGCTCCATCTCGGAGTCTCGTCNTCATATCATTGGAGATCTCGACCGTTGATAAGGATCGATGAAGTTCATAAGTTCGAGTAACACGAAGCGCCTGTTGGCGTAGCCTGTGCTCACCGTCAGCGGTCACATGAAGGGAAGAAGCTAGCAATGTTAAGCTCCATCTCGGAGTCTCGGCGATCGCAACTTGGAGCATCAAGACTCTTCATCACAGGAATCGTGATATGCAAGATCGCGATGAGATCTTGACCGTCGGATCATCAGAGATCTCAACCGTTGATCAGGCTCGATGAAGTTTATAAATTCGCAAAATACAAAGTGCCTTTTGGCACAGCCTGTGGTCATCACCAGTGGTGACTTGAAGGGAAGAAGCTAGCGGTGCTAAGCTCCATCTCGGAGTCTCGGCGATCGCGACTTGGAGTGTTGAGATCCTTTATCACAGAAATGCTGAGATGCGAGATCACAAAATTAAAACTCTATTTAGCGCTCGGTCACAGCCAGTGGGCATATGAATTAAACACAAGACCCTACAAATTCCATCCAACGGTGCAGGTGAATTTAACTATGATTGAAGGGCTACTGTTGCTCTTCACAGTTAATCGATCAGTGGTGACTCAGTTGTTGAAGCAGTTTTTGGAGGTTCACATTGTAACTGTTAGAAACCACTGATCGTTTCTGCTAGAGGACTCGAAGAGACTTCTGTGTGATTATCAGAGGAGCTGAAGAGTCTTTAGGAATCTGCTAGTGGACTGAAGACTGTTTGTAGAGGCAATTAACAAATGGATCTAACTGCCAAAGAAGTTGAAGAGTTTCCATGATGAACAGGTAGAGTACTCGACATGAGAGAGCATGCAAAAACATGGCGGGACAACATGCACAAGGTGCACAGAGACTATAAGTATGTAGAAAAGAGAAGAGATGGGGGTTGCTATTATGGAGAGGGATTCATGAGTGTATAAGGAGGAGTATGCAACAGCAAAAATAGAGAGAAGAGGAATGGAGCATTGAATGGACATGGCGCATAGAGCATAAAAGGCAGAAGGACAAAAAGCACAAGGAATGTGTGGAGCAAGACAGTAAGACACTAAAGGAGGGCTGAGGTGCTCTTGTAGAGAAAAATAGAAGATCAGAAATCCCAAGAAGATGTAGACAGAGAGACACTGATACAGGAGAGTAGAGCAACATAGTAGAATAGTGATAAGTCTGGTAAGCCAATGATAAATATTGTATCACTGTGATAAGTTTCATTAGAAAAAATTTATAGTTTAGGGTGGTAGGGAGGTACTAGGGAGGATTTTTGTCCTCAGAGGTTCAAGTGGGTACTTGAACATAGGGAGTTGTAGCTTCCTTCTAGTTGGTGCTAGAGAAACCAGGGAGTTGGTGCTTCCTTCTAGTTGGTGCTAGAGAAACCGAGGAGTTGGTGCTTCCTTCTAGTTGGTGCTAGAGAAGCCAGAGAGTAGGTGCTCTCAACAAGTAGCATCTTGCAAAACAGAGGTTGTAGCCTCATTATGAGTTGGTGCTCATATGTATGATAATGTAAAGAATGTAAAGATTACTTATCATATAAAGAAGAAGAGGTTTTTACCCTGTATGGGTTTCCTCAGGAAATATCTGTCTCTATGTATCTCATATGTGTGGCTGATGCTGAACGTTCTATTGCTTACTTCCCTGCATTATTGTGACTGTCATTAAATGATGTGTAAAGAGTTTAAAATAAGCATAATTGTTTAAGCTCAGTAACAACTAATTCACCCCCCCCTCTCAATTGTCCAACAATTGGTATCAGAGGCGGCCCATTTTATCTAAGGGTAAATCCTAGAGCTTAAACATGTCAAGCCATGAAGGAAATTCAACCAATAAGGCCCCTCTGTTCAATGGAACAAAGTTTTCCTTCTGGAAAGTTAGAATGAGAACCTACATAATGGCTTTAGGTGCAGATGTCTTGGATGTGATAGATATTGGTTATGTAAAGCCAGTTGTACTAGCTAATAAGGATGACAAGCTAGAATTTAGCTTCAACGCTAAGGCTATGAATGCTATCTTGAGTGGGCTTGCAGAAGCATAATTCGTAAAAGTTATGCACCTAGGAGTTGCCAAAGAAATGTGGGACAAACTCATTAACAGTTATGAAGGTAATGAGAAGGTAAAGGACGCCAAGATTCAAACCTACAGAATACATTTTGAACAGCTAAAGATGAAGGAAGACTAAACTGTTGGAAAATACTTTCTAAGAGTAGAAGAAATGGTAAATGCAATGAAAGCACTTGGTGAGAAAATTGAGGAACCTTCTTTAGTTCAGAAAATTTTGAGATCTCTACCAGACAGGTTCAACCCGAAGGTCTCTTCTATTGAATAAATTAATGATCTAAAAAACTTGGAGTTTGATCAACTTCTAGGAACATTAAATGTATATAAAATGAGAATAGTTAAAGATAAACCCACCTACAGAAAAGCATCATTTAAGGAAGATGAGACAAAGGATTCAAAGCATGATGAAATTGAAGCAATTTTTGTGAAGAGACTGAAGAAGGGATCAGAAAAATACAAAGGTAAACTGCCTTTCAAAATTTTCAACTGTGGTAGGATAGGTCATTTTGTAAACAAATGTCCCCACAAAAGAAAGGATCAGACATGTGATTATGAGGAGAAGCAAAAACACAGAAACTTCTCTAAAGAGAATAACTTTAAGAAGAAAAGTCTTTGTGTAAACAATGATGATGATCCTTCAGATGATGAAGACAATGACTCCAATATTAAAGATAAACTAAATGACTTCATACTTATGGCCAAAGAGGAATATGATAATATAAGCACAGGAAGTGATGCTAATGAAGAAGAAGCTGTGGTTGACATGGAAGGAGAACTGATCAGTGCACTGGAAGAGATTGACAGACTAAGAATTAAGAATAGAAAGCAAAGACAATTGCTGATACAGTTCGAGATAGATAGTAAAGAACCTGATGAAGACCTTGTCCTACTAAAAGTGGAATTAGAAGAGGTGAAGAAAATCGAAGACATTCTGAAATGACAATTATCAGAAAAGAAGGCAAGATGTGAAGCCTTAGAACAAGAAGTAGTGAAAACTAGGAAAGAGATGGAGAATTTTCAAGCCTTGTATAATCAGAATCTATTAAGTATCAAAGCCTCAGAAGGATTAGCCACCATTCTGAATCAACAAAGGAATCGAAAGCTGAAAATTGGTTTGGGTTATGAAGAGGGATCAAGTAGTGATAAGACAAGAAATGAAGAACTCATCAAGTTTGTCAAATCTACAACCAATGACAACAACAAACCTGCAGAAACAAAGGAAGACAATGAACTTCCCAGGACGAGTAAAGAAAAAGGTGCTAGGACTAAATCTGTAGAACAAAGAAATAATGTGCTCCCTGCTGAAAGACGTGATCAGCATGGAAGAAATTGATTTGCTCAAAGAAGACAACCATTTTCCAGGTACAAAGAATTTTTCTATGGTTACTGTTTCTACTGTTCTAACTTTGGTCACAAAGTTGTAAATTGTTCCTTAAGACTTATACATGAGCAATTAAGATTTCAAAGGAATAAATACTTGCCACAACAAAGAATGATACAACCAAGTAACAAACCTTCACAGATTGCAAATTGCCAAATTAAATTTAGAGACATGCAACTAAGGAGGTCAAGAAATAATCAACAGTTAATAAGTAGATAACGCTGCAACAATAATTTTGACATATTGAACAATGAGATTGAATGCTACATCTGTTATAACTATGGACATAAATTTGTTGACTATCTATTAAGGAACTATGAACCAGATTTGAATTCCCCAGCTGAAAATGTCAAGGTGTGGAAGAAGAAAGAAAGTGACAAGTGTGGATTAGTGTTGTTAACTCAAAGAAAAATGAACCCTTGGTATATAGACAATGGATGCTACAAACATATGATGGGAGACAAAGGTAAGTTTCTATCTCTAACTGAAAGCAAATCAGGAAACATAACCTTTGGAAATGATGCTCCAGGTAAAATAAAGGGTAAAGGGATGATGATTTTAAGTAATGGAAAAAGAAAAGCCCAAGATGTTCTAGTTGTAGATGGGCTAAAACATAATCTGCTCAGTGTAAGTCAAATGTGTGATAGAGGATGTGAAGTGGTGTTCACGTCCAAAGACTGCAAGATAAAGTCTATAAACTCAGGACAAGTGGTGGCCAAAGGCATAAGGACATAAAATAATATATATGTGCTGAAAGAAAATAGAAAAGAGTGTCATCTAAGAAAACATGATGAAATCTGGTTATGGCATAGGAGATTTGAACATGTAAACTTTGACCACTTAATCAAACTCAAAAATCTTTAGGCAGTAAAATATCTTTCGAGAATATCAAAACCCCAGGATTCTATGTGTAAACCCTGCCATGTAGGAAAACTAACCAGGACACTGTTTAAGGCCAAGATATTTACTTCAATAGAGAAACCACTTCAACTAGTTCATATGGATTTATGTGGACCATCAATATAGGAAGGCACATGGAGAGAAAACTACTTCATGATGATTATTGATGATTATTCCAGACTTACTTGGGTTGCCTTTCTAAAGGAAAAAGATGAAGCATTTGAGAAGTTTAAAATATTTAAGGCTTTAACTAAGAATCAAACATGCAAGAGGTCAAAGGCAGTAAGATCAGACCGAGGAGGAGAATTTATGTCGAGTGATTTCAAGGAATTCTATGATAAGCATGGGATCAAGAGAGAATACACAATCCCAAGAACTCCACAACAAAATGGAGTAGTGGAGAGGCAAAACAGAACAATGCAACAAATGGCTAGGTCAATGATGAATGAGAAGAACATTGGTCAAACGTACTGGGTAGAAGCAATACACACAACAGTCCATGTTCTTAACAAAGCTCACCTCAGACCACAAAGTGACAAGACACCTTATGAACTGTGGTATGGGAGACTTGCTTCAATCAAACACTTCAAAGTCTTTGGGAGTAAATGTTACATAAAGAATAATGATGAGAACCTTGGAAAACATGATGACAGGGCTGATGATGGTATCTTCTTAGGATATGCTACAAACAATACAGATGCTATAATAAGAGGCTTCATAAAATGGTTGACAGTATTGATGTAAAAGTTGATGAAGGAATCCCAGCAAGAGAGGTGCACAATAATGAGTCTTCTACAGAGGACACAGCTAAAGATGAAGATGAAGAGGTCCAAGAATCAAAAAATGAAGACTTTGAATCAGATGAAGACTCAGATACTCAGATAGACTGATATCAACAGGCTCCTTCAAATTCCTCTTCCAGAATTACTCAAAAGAATCATCCTGCAAGTCAGATAATTTGTGAAAAAGACAAAGGTGTAGAAACCAGGAGAAAGATAATAAAAAATACTGAGCAATCACATATAGCTTTCATATCCATGCTAGAACCCAAGAACTTTAATGAAGCTAGCAAAGATGACCTTTGGGTTAAAGCAATGAATGATGAACTTGATCAGATTGAGAAAAACAATACGTGGGAGATGTTTCATAGACCAGAAGGTAAAAATGTCATTGGTTCCAAATGGATCTTTAAGAATATGTTGAATGAGCAGGGAAAAGTTGTCAGGAACAAAGCAAGATTGGTCTATAAAGGATATGCTCAAATAGAAGGACTGGATTTTGATGAAATATTTGTGCCCATAGCAAGGTTAGAAGCTATCAAAATATTTCTTGCCTATGCGTGTCATAAAAAGTTTAAAGTTTATCAAATGGATGTCAAGTCAGCTTTTCTAAATGGAGATTTAAATGAAGAAGTATATATGGAACAACCAGAGGGTTTTGAACTGTCTGATAACCTTGAATTAGTATGCAAGATGAAGAAAGCTTTATATGGGTTAAAACAAGCTCCTCATTCCTGGCATCAAATATTGGATACGTATCTCAAAGACAAAGGGTTCAAGAGAGGAACAATTGACAACAATCTATATATCAAAACAGAGGGTGATGATTTGCTCATTGTGTTGGTCTATGTAGATGACATCATCTTTAGATGTAAAAAGGTTTCATTGGTAAAATGGTTTGCTTCTTCCATGGAGTCTGAGTTTGAAATTTCTATGATAGGTGACTGTCATTTTTCCTTGGTCTACAAATAACTCAGAGGTCTGAAGGGATGTTCATTTCTCAAGAAAAATATATAAGAGAAATGTTGAAAAGGTTTCAAATGGAAGACTCTAAACCTATGGGCACACCTATGGTTACTGGATGCAAATTAAGAAAGGATGATGACTCACCTGATGTTGATCAAAGTTCATATAGGTCAATGATAGGAAGCCTGCTGTACATCACAACATCTCGCCTAGACATAATGCATGTTATTGGAATGGTAGGAAGATATCAGTATGCACCTAAACAGAGTCATTTGCTAGCTGTCAAAAGGATATTCAATTATTTGAAAGAAACAATGACTTATGGTCTGTGGTATCCCATAAATCATAATTTTCAGTTAACTGCTTATTCAGATGTAGATTGGGCAAACTGTGTTGATGAGAGAAAAAGAACCAGTAGAGGAGCATTCTTCCTGGGTGACTCGTTAGTAGCATGGCTTAGTAAAAAGAAAAGTTCCATTTCTTTATCGACTACAGAGGCAGAGTAAATTTCTACTGCTACCTGTTGCACTCATGTATTATGGATGATTCAGACACTTGCAGACTTGGAGGTAAAATATGCAACACCAATCCCAATTCATTGTGATAACACTAGTGCCATCAGTGTGTCTAAGAATCCTGTACTCCACTCCAAGACCAAGCATATTCCCATTAAATACCATTTTCTAAGAGAGCAGGTCACCAATTAGGTTATTAAGTTCCATTACATTCCAACCACAGAACAAATTGCAGACATCTTTACTAAACCCCTAGCCAAGACACAATTTGAATATCTCCGACAGAAGCTGGGTGTCATCCCATCTCACATCTAAGAAAGTCCATCCTGTTAGGGGGAGTTTGTATTGGCTGAACATCTGATACCTCCTAAACATACTGCAACAGCTAAGGGGGAGTGTGTTTTCTTTGACATTGATGTCAAAGGGGCAGAAAATGAGTGGTCCGGACCAGATGCTACAGTTGGAGGTCCAAACAGATTAGCGCAACCGTTCAGGGTTGCCATCAATGCCAAAGGGGGAGATTGTTGGCATGCTTACAAGAAGAGCATGCTTGCCATTGATGGCAAGAACAAAAACAACGACCACAAACAGGAAAGCAAGGAAGATCAATAGATAGGCAGGTAAGGAAGAACAATAGTGATCGAATGGCAAGATCATCAATGTAAGCTCAGAAGGAGGAAAACAATCAAAGAACGACAAAGGTTTTGTTTCAGAGTTTCACAGATCGGGAAATCCAAAGGAAAGAGGTTCAAACTCGTGATATGCAAAATCGTGATAACAATCTTGACAGTTGATTCAATAAGGACACATGGTGAATGACAAAGATTTTGTTTCAGAGTTTCGCAGATCAGGAAATCCAAAGGAAAGAGGTTCAAACTCGCGATATGCAAAATCATGATAACAATCTTGACAGTTGATTCAAGAAGGACACATGGTGAAATTGCAATAATATCTGGACCATTGGTTCCATAAAACACATGGCGAAAGATTGTTTTACTAACTGAAAAGTCAAAGGCATGAGCTGCTCCATCATTCCAACTTGCAAAATGCGAAATGGCGAAATGATTTGAGCCGTCGAATCGAGGAGAAATGTGGACCATTGATCAGGATTGAAGAAGGATCATGAAGTGGCGAAATCATGATAAAGATCTGGACCGTTGGATCCAGAGGACACATGTCGAATCATCGTTTCACTGACTGGAAATTCAAAGGAGCGAAGTGCTCATTTGAATGGTGAGTGGTCATATCTCGTGGTCACATTGTCGAGAGCTAGAGAGAAGAGCTAGAAAAGCCAAGCTCTATTTCAAAGTTCGTGACATGGAAAGTCGAGAGGACTAATCACATAATTCTCGATATGCGAAAGTGAGAAATGCATTTTTGAATAAGGCTATGGTCATAGCTAGCGGTTACATCTGCGGAAGATGGAGGAAGGAGCTAGCGGTGTTAAGCTCCATCTCAGAGTCTCGACACTCGCAACTTGGAGCATCTAGACTCTTCATCACAGGAATCATGATATGCGAGATCGCGATGAGATCTAGACCATCGGATCATTGGAGATCTCGACCGTTGATCAGGCTCGATGAAGTTCATAAGTTCGAGTAACACGAAGCGCCTGTTGGTGCAGCCTGTGGTCGCCGCCGGTGGTCACGTGAAGGGAAGAAGCTAGCAATGTTAAGCTCCACCTCAGAGTCTCAGTGATCGCAACTTGAAGCATCAAGAATCTTCATCACAGGAATCGCGATATGCGAGATCGTGATGAGATCTAGACCATCGGATCATCAGAGATCTCGACCGTTGATCACGCTCGATGAAGTTTATAAATTCATGAATTACGAAGCACCTTTTGGCATAGCTTGTGGTCACCTCCGGTGGTCACGTGAAGGGAAGAAGCTAGCGATGCTAAGCTCCATCTCAGAGTCTCGGCGATCGCGACTTGGAGTGTCGAGATCCTTTATCACAGGAATGCCAATCTGCGAGATCATGAAATTAAAACTCTCTTTAGCGCTCGGTCACAACCAATGGGCATATGAATTAAATGCAAGACCCTATGAACTCCATCCAATGGTGTAGGTGAATTTAAGTATGATCGAAGGGCTATTGTTTCTCTTCACAGTTAATCAATCAGTGGTGATTCAGATGCTGAAGTGTTCTTTGGAGGTTCACAATGTAACTGCTAGAAATCACTGATGGTTTCTACCAGAGGACTCGAAGAAACTTTTGTGTGATTATCAGAGGAGATGAAGAGTCTCTAGGAATCTTCCAGTGGAATGAAGACTATTCGTAGAGGCAATTGAGAGATGGATTTAACTACTAGAGAAGCTGAAGAGTTTCCATGATGAATAGGTAGAGTACTCAACACGAGAGAGCATGTAGAAGCATGGCGGGATAACATGCACAAGGTGCACAGAGACTATAAGTATGCAGAACAGAGAAGAGATAGGGGTTGTTGTTGTGGAGAGGGATTCAAGAGTGTAGAAGGAGGACTGTGCAACAACTGAAATACAGAGAAGAGAAATGGATCATTGAATGGACATGGAGCATAGAGCATAAAAGGCAGAAGCACAAAAAGCACAAGGAATGTGTGGAGCAAGATAGTAAGACACTAAAGAAAGGCTGAGGTGCTCTTGTTGAGAAAAATAGAAGATCAGAAATCCCAAGAAGATGTAGATAGAGAGACATTGATACAGGAGAGCAGAGCAACATAGTAGAATAGTGATAAGTCTGGTAAGCCAATGATAAATATTGTATCACTGTGATAAGTTTCATTAGCAAAAATTTATAGTTTAGGGTGGTAGGGAGGTGCTAGGGAGGACTATTGTCCTCAGAGGTTCAAGTGGGTTCTTGAACACAAGGAGGTGTATCTTCCTTCTAGTCGGTGCTAGAGAAACCAGGGAGTTGGTGTTTCCTTCTAGTTGGTGCTAGAGAAACCGGGGAGTTGGTGCTTCCTTCTAGTTGGTGCTAGAGAAACCAGGGAGTTGGTGCTAGAGAAGCCAGATATTTGGTGCTCTCAGCAAGTAGTAGCTTGCAAAACATAGGTTATAGCCTCATTATGAGTTGGTCCTCATATGTATGATAATGCAAAGAATATAACGATTACTTATCATATAAAGAAGAAGATGTTTTTACCCTGTATGGGTTTCCTTAGGAAATATCTATCTCTGTGTATCTCATATGTGTGGCTGATGCTGAATGTTCTATTGCTTACTTCCCTGCATTATTGTGGCTTTCATTAAATGCTGTGTAAAGAGTTTAAAATAAGCATAATTGTTTAAGCTCAGTAACAACTGATTCACCCCCCCTCTCAGTTGTCCAACAAAAACATCTTTAAATCCACCAAGTAGCTTGGAAAACTTCATTTTCTCTTCATTAGAACATTGAGCACCTATTTTAATGTTCTTTGGAGACTCGGGTTTCCCAATGTTCAAGGAGGTGGTTTCACCCACCTTCCTTTTCAACTCCTCTTCTTTCTATCTCTCTTTATTGCATACATCACTCGATGAAAACGAACTCTGTAGAGGATTCAATCCCTTAGGAATATTGTTATCTTCTATGGATATAATTTCCTTTTGATTTTAAGGTTCATTTTGAATGAAAGAACATATTCTCTCATCGCTAGGGAAGACCTGCCAAGATTCTATATTGTCAGGGATATGTGGACTATATAGATATTGAAAGGTACAATCAGGTCTGAGTGGCATAAGTTTCTGATTAGGAGAGGCTACAAAAACAACTAACTGATCAACCATTGAGTTTAACTCCCTCTTAACCTGAGTGATGTTTAAAGATAATAGGTTTGGGATAAGTGCCCAAACAATTTGGGTGTATTGTTTCATCAACTTGTTTCTAGGAGAGTATATATTACATACAAGGTTCACAACAAGCTCAGAATCCCCAAAAACTAAAAGGTGACCATATCCAAGATTATAGGCATTTTCAATGTCTAATAATAAATCTTCGAATTCAGTGACATTGTTTGTGCAAGAAAACTCCAACCTACTTGAAACGTTATGGATTTTTCCTACATGAGCAATCAAGATAATGCCAACTTCATTGCCTTCATTAGAGCATGAACCATGAAAGTGCATGTGCCACATACCATCATCTAAATCAATCTATTCCAAGGGAATGCTATCCTCCTCAACAAATATGGAATACACCCCTAGGTCTTCTTCGATGTAGTTCACATTAGGTTGTGGGACACTCTCTATGTAAGGTGAAATCCTTCCCTCTCTAAGGACTATAATTTTTTTACCATTCCGAGGAATGGATAAGTGTGCCCCATTAAGTGAGAGGTATCCACCCATCAAAGCTTTCCAATATCTTCCCAAGATGATTGAGTAATTTCTTACTGGTATATCAATTACTGGAATACTAAGGGTTGTCCTTATTTCAGGGTGTGCACACAAAACTGAGGTCACATCTTTAATCTCACCTATGGTTGTTTATTGTAGACTATTATAAGAGAGCATGCTTCTAGCATCTTCATTTATACAATACAAGCCTAGCTCTTCCACAATAATCTTCGACATCACACTTGGGCCCGAACCACCATCAATGAGGCAACAATGGGAAATCTTATCCATAATTTTTACAGAAATATAAAAGGGTTTTTTTTTTTACAGGGTATCTAAAGTTATGTACACCTACTTTATTTACAGATGAATCCTCTTCACTTACCTCTTCAAAGAGTTTGGCTATAAAGAAATATTATCCTTCCATGAATTGTTTCAGATGCCTTTGTTGTTCAGGGATGACAACCATGTCCAGAAGGGTGGAATTTGTTTGATGTTGGCCAACTGATTCATAATATTGTATTTGGAAGAGGGGAGAAGGGGAGTTGTTTCTTGACTTTCAGGAACCTTAGGAAATTGAATCGTAGCAGTTGGTGAAGATGAGCTTGGGCTAGAAGAATTGTGGGGAGGATCATATTTTCCTTTGGGAATGTAGGATTTTTTCCTAGTATTGATGATCATGACATCCTCTGGATCTACAAAATATAGGACAACGATGGTAGTTTCTAGTCTTTTACCAAAGATATTATCTCTGACACTCTTCCTTACCTCACATGTGGCTTCATCGTGGTGTTCCTCAAAAAAATTACACCAACTTCGGGGCAAGATAGCTTTAGGATGAAAATTATTTTCATTTGGATTCCTAAAGGGAGGTGCAGAAGAGGATGAAGCTCTAGGGGTGAGAGGGGAGAAATTTCCTCTTCTCTCATATGATATCATACAATTATTCATATCTTGTACTAGTTGTAGGAGGGCGTACATGTCTGTATGTTTATTCGATTCTCCCTGGGGAAGACCTGTTCTTTGAAGTTGTTCTTCATACTCTAAAAAAGTATGCAGAGCGGAACCGAGATTATCAATGGATTTTTCCTCAAGCCTATGATGGTAGGGGGAAGGTAATGCATGAAAGAGACTTGGTTTTGAGGTCTAATAAGTTCAGGGATTTGATTGTATAACTTAGTGAAACGCAAGTTGAAGGACTTGATGGTCTCACCATCCTTATAGGTGATGTTATTGTATTCCTGTAACTTCTCGGCTAGGCTTTTAGATTTCCCATAATTGGATCTGAACCAATAGATTAACTCATACCAAGTAGACAAAATCTTAGGAGGAAGGTCAAATAAATAGGCCACAACCTTTCCTTCCAAGGAATTGATGAATAAGTGCATGCAAGTATCTTTGTCATTGACCCCTATGTTGTGACAAGCATTAGAAAATTCCACTAGGTGTTCGTTTGTAGTGCCAATGTTATTTAGTGAAAACCTAGGGAGATGCTCTTTGAATCTAGGAAGTTGACGAGTAATAGGTGCTAAGTTAAGAGGAGAGGACACATGTCATGGTGTGGTTGTGGTGTCTTCTTCAAACTAAAAAATTCCATACTTTTTAAAGACTTTGGTGGGATTTTTGGTATATTGGACAGGGATATGGTGGCTATATAAGCTACCAATCACTGACGAAGATGAAGACTGAGAGGAGGAAGAACTTCTAGTGCCACCAGAGCCACCACTAGATGCCATCTTGTGGATGATAGGTGAGGGATAAAAAGACAAACTGGATGAATCAGGCAAAGTTCTCCTTAGAGCACTTTGTTGGGTTGAGAACACAGGATTCCTTATTCCTATTTCAACAATAGGATTAATTTCAGGTGATAAGACTCTTCTTCTTCTAGAAACACGAGAGTCTAAGGATATGAAAGTAAGGCCAAAACTGAAGGAACAAGAAGGATACTGTTGATTTCTAGGTTGTCTATGTCTAGCTTCCCAACGTTCTTGTGCACTAATATCTTTTTTAATTGTTGCCCATGAATGATTAAGCTCAACACATGTATTGGCACTGTCTAAAATGGTGTTGATCAAATTCAAAGCAATGTTGGTCTGGTCTTGAAGACCGGATTCAATATTGGGCTTCCTTGCAACAAGCACAATCATTAAGAAATAAAACAGTCAAAGAATTAATATCAGAAAAATAGATGTATTCGATGCAAAAGAAGAATAAAATTAACTAGAGAGATATTGAGGATCTCCCCAGTATGGTCACCAAAATAAATGTTGAGGAAAAGATATGAATTAATGTTACTCAAGAATTTTTAGATTCTTCTTAGCTAAAGAAAAATAGACGGGAATACCACCCTATGTTTATATCCATCAAAATTAATATCCTAACTCACAAGTATTGATTACAAGTGCTTAGGATGGTTTTTATAAATAAAATCTCGCTGAAAAATTCATTATTTATGTGTTTTTATGAACATAATAGATTCTGAAATAAATATAGAGATAGAAGTAAAGACACCAAGTCGATAATCAAGACAGATGATACATAAATCAATCCTTTATTTCATTCTAATTCATCAAAGAGTAATTATATTTACAAAATTTCGTGAAGAAGTTTTGGACCAAAGTCAAACCTAGACGTCCTGGATCAAACATACAAAATGACTTCTGACAGAAAATAAAAAATTGAACTCTAAAAGTTGGATCATCTAGCCACAGATTTCTGCCCACTCGACTCTGCACAATAGCCTTTGTCAGTCATGAAAACTAATTCTCGAACAGACAAGTCTACACAGACTATCAAAGATAGATCAACACCTTTGAAAAACAAGTGTCTGAATGATGTAATTCAGCCCTGAATCTTGTTGTCTACAATAAGACCCTGCTATCATAAAAAATAATTAGGCTTGTGATAAATTAAGGAATGAATGAAAATTGAACTATTTCAACACAAACTCAAAGAGCAAACCTTAGTATGCTTCTCCTTCTATCCTCCTTTGTTCCTCCCCTTCCTTTTTCTTTTAAGAAAATAAGAATTGGTTGACTTAGTTGAAATACTTCATTAGTTAAGTTAAGTAAAAGATCAACCAACCTTTTAGTCAGGGGGAAAAGTAATAAATCATAATAAGGGATTTTAAATAAATAATAACTAGTAGGTGGGACCCCTTGTGACTCCCTTTAGCTTTTAACAATCATAACAAAATTAGTTAATTAAACAAAACATCGCTCCTTGTCACTCCCACCATCACATTCATATTTGAAAACTTATTCAATGATTTTTGAAATTATTTCCAGAATATATTACTCATATATCCAAAAAATAACATGTTGTCCAAAATTTATGAAGTCAATTGTCATCAACAATAAAAAAAATAAAAATTAAAACCCATATTTTCCACTCTGAGATGCGATATTTCCCTTGTTGTTGTTGTCACCTTTTGATCTCTCTGAATTTTCCTTTGGCTATGTTGAGCCTTTAGGCCTAATATTATTGATCACATGAGAACAATCGTCCCTCAAATGAATTCGGGAGGACACGGTTTATCAAAGCCATTGGAGGGTGAGGAAGGGGAAGCGATGGCTTTTCCTTTGTCAGGGGCATGGTGGGCCTCGATTTTCAACCTTTTACTAGCATGGGAAGACTGAACTGGTGAGTGGAAAGGGGCATCTTGGACAATCTGATTGATATGCGGGGGAGCAGGTAAAGACAAATTGGGCCAGCCACGATGTTGGGAGAATGTCGGGTGCACAATCTCTTGCCATCCGTCATTTTCAGGAACCTTGGGTTACAATGAGATATGATGGGGCACGAGAATACTAGGGGCTCATGGAGCTTGGAAGGGAGGCCCTTCAGGCCTAGGTTGGACCATTCCTTTCCCAATCCAATTTAAAAATCCATCTTGAAATAGCTGGCCTAACTCTTGTGAGTTAGCATCAAAGTGAATGGAGAATATTGGCCTTCTTAGGCCCCTATTCCAATTACCTCTTCCTCAGTTACCTCTGCCATGGCTACCTCGGCTGAAAAAGATAATTCCTGTATGCATGATTGATTAGAAAATAATTTCTTTAAAAACCATACATGACAACTCTTTTAAAATATGAAATAAATTTTGGCTCAGTAACATATCAAACTCATACAATCCAATCCATACAAATTGTTCATTTTTTTTCAATGAGCAGGGCGTGAATAAAGGTTCTGGGATATGCGAGGGGTTTGTATTAAGAAAAAAATGTTAAAATGAGGGGACAAAGAACATGGTTACTGCTCATTGACAACAACAATCAACCAAAATGTAAACCAAAGAACATATCATTGTAATCCATCCCTGTGATCCCAAACTATCACAATACAGAGCTCTTATTAACTGTAATTAAATTTTAGGAAGGCGAGGGGATTTTAATTAGTGAAAAGTGAAATAATTGTAGGGGAAGATAGCAGTTACTATTCGAAAAATTAATTAAGTAATTCCATAATACAATTTTATATTAAAATCAAAAGGTCCAACACTAACCAAATAATCATTGTGATGAATTAAAAAACTACCATGTATAATTTAATCATTTCCATGTATTAACTTGCTCACTGCTTGCAATTAAATTTTTAACACAGTGTCATCAAAACTCAAAATAATATGCCTTCCAAAAGAACCTGTATAAGAGTTTTGTTTCTTCCCATTTGTCCCATTTAATATTTAAAACAATTTCTAAATGAACACACAGTCACTTGTTTCCACTCTGTTCCATCAAAACATCAACCTCTGCCCATGAATTATTTCCTCAATTCAAACACAGACAAAAAAATTGTGCACGATTCCATTTCTCTAATCAATTTAATAATCAAATTGCAACAAAATCATATTGTTATAAAACCTGTGCACATCTATGATGGTGTAATCAAACGATATCCATAACATATACGGTGGACAACCAAGCCAGAACTATCACGATTTTAAATTGCAATACTCCCAAATGGAAATTAAAACACGCAACAACAATAACCCTTATTCCAACCTATATCATTATGTAGGAAAGGAACAACCCAACTCCTAAAGAAAAGAGACATATTCTCTATCGACCATAAAACAATGCTGATTTAACCATCTGACTATTACAACACAAGAGGCAGTGACTATATGCCCATTTCATTTCTCGAATCAATCAATTAACCATGTTGATCCATAGACTCGACTATTATAATAAACAATGCATTGACTAGATGTTGATAATCAAAACCATTCTCAAATATGTTAACAAAGACGAGCCAACAATCAACCACTACCGATGATACTCCACCAAATAATAACAATCAACAATATACCCGATATGATATAACTGGCTCCATTATTAAAAACAAGATTTGAGTAATCAAGGGTTTGCTCTGTGGACTAACACATGGAGGCTAGAGTCGACCACCAACAATAGGTGAGAAACTTTTTAGACCATATGATGGACATACATGCCATATCAATAACTTCACAGACATGGTGATAGTTCACGAGATAGGAGAGACTACGAACAGAGGAGCAGAGGCTTCATATAATAACACTGAGAACATGCAGGGCATAACCCTCATGGTTTTCCAAATCGACCCACATACTTCTGATATAAAAATAGAGTCATGAAATAACAACCAACCCTAAATCCATCATCTTGGCATAATAGCCCCCTGAACCAATTGTGCAGAAACCACAATCATACACAAACCCACGACCAAGAAAAAACGATAACAATGACCCATGGTGGTTTAAAATTAAACACAACAACCAAATACGACTGGGTATGTTTACTAGAATTGTGTGGAGATGGCCAACAAGTCTGGACCGAATGAAAACCCTCCAAGAAAAACCCATAAGACAATAGAGAGCCTTCATGTCTTCCACCACACAGAATCATCAATGAAATCATGACCTCAACTATCCAATCCCTTCATTTATAGTGAATACACACAACCAACCATTCCAGAAAAATATCACAAGTTTACACAGTTGCCAGTCTCAAGAAAAGAACAAACCCATACATCACCAAGACAATATCTATTTCATAACCAGAGTGGGTTCATGGATGGTGAAAGAGGTTTACCTGTAACCAAAAATCCTTAAAAACACGAGCTTGGCCGAGCAATTCTTCCCTTTCCTGAAAATTAGAGATTAACCACAGTGAAACACAATTGAACAATAGCCAAGCTAGGGTGGTGGCCAGTGGGAAAGGTATGGAGTGACGTGCAATAAATGCATGTTGCCTCCATCCTCCACTCATTCAATTCCTTAGTACACGCTAGCCAACCCTCCATTAATCCACTTAATTAATCTATGCATCGAATCTAACATCCATCACTTGTCAAATGCACCACCCCATATCACATTTAACCATTGCCAACCATACCATAAAGCATATAAAATGTGTTTTGATATAACTCAATAAATTGTATAGCCACCAACTTTGTTATCTAGGACTAAGAACAATCCTTTAAATTCCATTTTCATATAACATAGCATAACATAGTATAGGATAACTTCTTTCCTTGGATTTTTTCATATTTATTTTATCTTTTGTCATGAATAACATGTGTTTTGTGTAGGTGCAACATGTAACATATAATGGTGCTAATAACAATGTGATAACAGTGGATATAAGGCATTCACACAATATGGAATTTAGAGGTTAGAGAAATTACAAACAACACATAATATGCATTTTCCATCTGTTATTATGTCGCAAATAAAACCAAGAAATCATCAATCATGTAGAACCCTGTAAGTAGTGTCAAACAACAACATAACATCAAATAAGAACCAAATCTGATCCTCCCATATACAAGGGGTCCCACCTACTAGTATTACGTATATCATTATCTTATAATAATAGGCTTTAGAAATACTTTGTGGGCAAAATCCTCGTTGCGATTTTTATCGTCAACACTAGACAACTGTGTCCTTCACTCCAAGAAAACTGCATAGAGAATGGAACTTCTTCTCAGTGAAGATATTGGTGAATATGTCTGTTGTCTATTCTGGTGAAGGAAAGAACTGCAGGTCGATGATCCCCTCGTGTACTAAGTCCCAGATGTAGTGCATGTGGATCTCATTGTGCTTTGTCCACTGCCTTTGGACTAGATCTTTGTATAACTTCAGAGTGCTCTGGTTGTCACACCAGATGATGATTGGTCGATGAAACTGAATTCCCAACTCAATGAGAAAATTTTATAGCCACATAGCTTGAATGATTATGTTAACTAACCCTCTATACTCTGCCTCGACTGAAGATAGAGAAATATCTACCTACTTCTTGATCGACCAATAGATAGGCCCAAAACAAAGACTGAATGAGTAACCAGATGTGGAATTGTGATCAATGCTATTTCCAGCCCAGTCAGAATCAGAGAACCCAATAAGATACAATGTAGAGTCTGCTGCATAATGAATCCCAAAGGTGATGGTTCCCTCTATGTATTGAAGGATACGCTTTGCAACCTTCCAATGAAACTCATGTGGCTCTTGCATGAACCTGGAGACTGCCCCAACTGCATAGGAGAGGTTTGTTCTATAGTGTGTGAAATACAACAATCTCCCCATGAGTTTTTTGTGCAGTATGTTGTAAACCAGTGGATTTTCCCCTCCATACTCAAGTTTGAATCGTGATAGGAAAGGAGTCATAGAAGACTTGCAGTCTGTCATGTGAAATCTCTCAAGGAGATCTCGTGCATACTTGGCTTGAGATAGTTGGATGCCTGATGCATCCTGATTGATCTCTAGTGCAAGGAAGAAGTGTAGCGGACCCATGTTTTTCATCAAAAACCTATCATGTAGAATCCTCTTGACTGCAACAATTGTTGAAGTCGAGCAACCAATGATCAACAAATCATCAACATGAATAATTAAGATTAGAAGTGAATCAACCATCCTAAGTATGTGGGCATTTGGGTTTGATTTACAATGTACAAAGTTCTGTGACAATAGGTAGGAGTTCATCTTGGCATACCATACCCTTGTAGCCTTCTTGAGGCCATAAAGGGACTTCTTCAGTTGACAGACCAAAGATGAGTCCTGCATAAAGCCCTGGGGCTGCTCCATATAGATCTCCTCAGAGAGATCACCATGAAGAAATGCATTATTCATGTCCTTTTGATGGACTTCCCATCCCTTGGCTACCACAATGGCAAGTTCCAATATTATAGAATCCATCTTCTCTACTGGAGCGAAGGTCTCATCATAGTAAATACCATGCACCTGCTGAAATCCTTTGGAAGCAAGCATGGCTTTGTATATGCTAATATTTCCATCCACTATGCTCTTGGTCCTGTAGACCCATCTGCACCTAACAAGTTTCCTTCCAGAAGGAAGGGGAACCAAAATCCAAGTTCGGTTCTCGAGGAGGGAGTTTTACTCTTCCTGCATGGCAGATTCCCAAAAAGGATTTCCAACAACCTCTCCATAAGACTATGGATCTGAATACACAACCAAGAAAATATTCTTGGGTGGCAATGATTCAATGGTAGTGAGTTCAAGAGGAGGCTCCTCGAAATCAGATCGAGTCCTTCAAGTATCAGTTGGATCCCCAACAATGTCCCTTACATCCTGAAGAGTAGTCTGATCCCACTTGGGCCTCGACTTTGGTTCTACATCTGCATATGCATGCATTGACTCCGCACCTGACTGTACTGACTCTGTATCTGGATCATGTGTGTAATACCCCAAGAATGATCCCCGGTTTTAATTATGAATGTAATGATATTTTATAGGCTAGTGAGCCAAGTGATTATAAGTTGGTAGACTTATGTGTTTATTAGGCCGTAGAGCCTAGATGTTAAGGCCAGTGGGCCTGATTTTGTATATGTAATTATGCATATTATTATTAAAAACACATCGTTGCGTGTAGACCGACCACGAAGAAAAAGTTATGGGGGACTAAACTCCATTGGGTAGGGAAAGGGATGGGGCTATGAGTCTAGGAAAGAAGGGATAAGATTATGAGCTAATAGAATAATATATTATTATTCTAAAAGATGTAAAGAGGATATTAATTTATCCTAAGTTCCTTTAGGGAGAGCAACTAGTTCCAAGTGGGGGGAACATGCTCCTGGAGGGAGCCAAGTGTCATCCAAAACCCATGCAGATTTATGGGGGGGCGTCCTCACAACTCTCGGTATTCTGACCATTCTCACCATTCAAACACTCTCACCATTCAGACCAGGCTCACCATCCATTACTTGGATTGACCAGTGTACCCAACAAGCACACAGTAACCATGGAACGCCATTGTGGAATTGTTGAAACACCCCGAACCTTTGTGAAAAGCCTGAATTGATATCCTCGTTGTACCTATATCTGTGGGTTTCCTACGTATTGTCCTGTCAATACTTTTCCCCATGTCCAGTTTCTTTTCTTTCCATCACCATGCACATGTGTTGATGTTCCAAAATTGGATCTCAGGACAAAAATGGGTCCAAGAAGGCCTAAAAATAAAAGTGCTTAGAATGGCTTCAAAATGGACATTTACGTAGGCCTTGTCGATACGAACCCAACACAACTTGAACGGGATCAAATAGACGTCGTATGACCAATATATCACGATCTGTTCATTTTACCAAACATGCAAAAAAAAGATGTTGACTGTGTAGTTCGTACAATCCTTACAGTTCCACGTGGCAGCTGACTGTACAAGCCATATGGCCATACAGATGATGTGGTAGGGTGAATTAGCACTGACTAAAAAAGTACAGGTGGATGAGTCAGGGCATGACACATGGCATCATTGCAAGGGTGACATGGGTTGATGTGGCAGGTACAGTTGGCATGGGTTGACATGCAGGATGCTGAATGGGCAGACACATCGGCGACCATCTGGTCAAATTCGGTTTTCACATGTGGAACATTATATGGGTGAGTGGTATGGTGCCACATGGCCCATACATGGGCTGCCACGTGGCACCCCTTTATTGGTTGAAGGTTTTGCAAAAAAATTGTTTGAGGTCCGTGGGGTTCGAACCTATGACCTCCATGGGTGATCGAGTCTTCGCGTAGGTCAAGATACCAACCCACCTACTTGGTGGTACTTAACCATATACAATGTCATCTATATTTAAGTTTGTTTCTATGTATATATGGTAGAGGTTAGGGCTAGGGCTAGGCCCCAGCCCTCGACGCATACACCATTCCATACGACCCTTTGTATATGACTCTGCTCTTTATGTGTTGGGCGCGCACATATATGACATATGCCTAGCCCTCAACGTATATCATGTGACCTGTTAGAATATGACCACTCCGGATTTTGGTTAGCGCGGTTAAGTGGGGTTAGCACCCGATCAGTCGGGCTAGCCTGCCAACCAAGGTGCATAACCAATGGCTAAAACATCGGGGGGCTATCCAGTTCAAAGTTTATAGAGCTGTAAGCCATGGCCACATGCGCCATAACCATAAGATTGGAGCCATGAATCAAGGGGGACAATGCACACTTCTATAGCTTGGCAATATGGAGGCTGCCATATGACCAAGGGCCTGCGTGTAAGGGGTTTCACCCAATATATTTTCCAAAATTGGTTTTCTTTTATGTAATATGATTTTCAATGATTTTCTCAACAGTTTTGAGGGATTTTGACCAATATTGGGGGATGTTGGGCCCTTTTTGAGGCCAGATCTTAGGGATAAGTTGGGAGATTGTTACCCACATTAAGTATATATAAACCATAGGATCTTGAAGAAATGGAGGAGGTTAAGAACACGTTTATGTTGAATATTTTCCCAACTAAAGCCATTTTTATGTAGGGAAGCCATTGAGGAGAGCACCTTTGCGGGCCATTTATGGGAGCTCCGTTCATTCATTTTCAGTGCCTTCATATTTTTGGGTTCTTGAGATCTGGTAGAACAAGACCAGATCAATTTGTAACCTTTTTGCCACTGTTATGATGTACTTTTAAAATATTTTAACAGAAATAAGAAAGCCTCACCCACTGAAACAAAGGTCCATAGATGTAGGCGAGATTGTCGAACTCTGTTATCACTTTGGTGTTTTATGGTTTGTTGTTCTTCATGCTTATGTTCAGATCTATATATGTGTATATGGATGCTATGTTTCATATTTAATTATCCTCTTTCATTAGTTTCCTAAATGGTAAAATAACTCGTGCAACATAACTCAACCAATGTCGTTTAAAATATCTTTTCGGATCAGTTGAGAAGCAAGAGTGAAGAATCAAGTTGTCAGACCTGTGAGAAACTCTCTCTAGGTGAGAGACTTTGCAGAGGAAGTGAGCTCTCCTCGAGGAAGTCTAGTAGCAACTACAAAGCTTTGATAATTCTTGATCTAGCCTATTGTTGAAGCCTTAGAAAGGGAGGTGTAGTAGCCGATTGACTGTGTGACAGTGAAGGTGTAAATTCCTGGGGTGGGATAGGCATGTGGGGAATGAGAGTATATAAGATATGGGTGTAAGTGGATTGTTGGAGGAAATCCTTCCTGGTGTAATGTGCAAATTTATTTTGTCCCTTCCTAGCCTAGGAATCCCTTGCCTGGTGGAGTTTAGTCCCAGCTTAGGGGTGTCCCATTGCTGGGAGTGATGAGTAGCATGGTCTAAGGCTGGGAGGTTCATGGAAGGTATGCACGCAGTTGGTGTACTTCAATTAAAAGATAAGTGTCATTTCCAAGTTTGGTTATATGTTGTGTATTTATATATGGTGTTATATTTATGAGTTTTGTCTGTGATTACTGCATGTATGCTTTTACTGTTATTGATGCTTTATGCTATGTGATAGCAGAACATAAGTCATCTATTAAATTTGTATGTGTTATTTTCACTTCCTTAAGAATATGTATATATAGAATGTTTATATCTAGTTAAAATTGCGGTATATATATATATGTGTGTGTGTGTACACAAGCATGAGTGTTATCTATAATTCCATGGCCTGACATGGGTTTGTTAGAGATGTCACAAATTGGTATCAAAGTAGAAAGATGTTTACTCTGTGATGTTTCCCAACCTGTTGGTGCCTGGGGGCGTGACAAATTGGTATCAGAGCCTAGGTTTTGATACTGAGCCTGGATGGGCCATGTTAGTGGTTAATGAAAGAAGGGTTTCCGAGTGAATTTTTGTTGAAAGGGCCAAAAATCGAAGTTCAGAGCATCCCCAAGTGTCAGGAAGGCACCATGTGAACACTTGTACTTTGCTCAGAAGCTCAGGAAGTATAGAAGTTAAATAAAACCTACAGAGAAAGGAAGCCACAACAACCATTTTGTTATGCCGCGAGGTTTGAATTTGGACCATAGGATCTATTTGGGAGAAGGCAGACCCTTCAAAGTCGTTAGATTTAGAAAAGGTGTAGGAAATTTAACCTCCAAGTCCTTCTGACTTCGCGACTTCGACAAAGTTTATGTGTTATAGAGAAAAAATGGGATGAAGCCCGAAATTCCAAAGTCCCGGAGTGGATATACACCGTAGATCCAAGGAGAAGTGCTTGACCGTTGGATCGACCAAAGATAGATATGAGCCATTAGATCAATTCAAGAGAAAGAAGTAAGACACAACGGTAAGGAACAAATCCCAATCATCATATCTACATGCAAGTGATTGTGAGCTGTAGATCTCACAATAGTTCAAAATTTCGACGCTTCGAGAGAATTGGAGTGTACTAGAATGAAAACTGACGAAGTCCTGAAGTCCGGAGTTAATCCAAACCATTCATCAAAAGGGACGCATGCCAGAATATTAGCTTGTTTGGGAGTTCGACGTTCAGGATAATTGGAGTGTGTAAGTGTAAATATTTTGAAGAACGAAGTGACGTGGCCTACTAACGTCACCTGGGATGACGTGGACACATGGGATGTGTGCCACATGTTAGCGAGTTAAGAAAATTTGGGAGAATTAAATGCCAGTTAGAATGTGACACATGTCACCCATCTGATTAGGCCACATGTCTTCTTCTAGTATTTTTCCATGTGGCACTCCTCTCGAGCATAGGTAGTGGGGCCCCTAATGATACATAAAGTATTTAAAACCTTGGTGAAGAATTTAACTAAACCGGGGCCATGATAACTTGACCCCAGTAGACGTGTGGCTCTAGATTGTGAAGTCTAGAGACTTGTTACTTTATAGGAAAGGTGTTATGGTTAGCTTTGAGTAGAGAAATCCCTGAAGTCCTGTAGCTATGAAGTGACATGACGTGAAGATGTCACTGGGGGTGAAATGGAAGCATTCAGAGATTAGCGGTTTGAGAGTTTTGGGGTGTGCAAATGTGAAATCCTCCAAAGTCCCAGAACCCCAAAGCTTTGAAGTGTCAAAGCCCTAAAGACTTGAAGCCCAAAGGGGCAGAGTTAATCTTGACCATTGATCAGGAAATGACACTTGGTAATAGATGCAGTAGTCGAGAGACTTTGCACTTCAAAAGGATTGAGAGTATGGACAGTGTGAAATTCCCAAAGCCCAGAGTTCCATAGTAATTATCAGTCGTAGGATATTGGGAAGTTGTGGACCATTGATCCACCCCACTTCGCGAGTTTGCTAATTCGACACTCTAGGATATTTGTCTTTGGAAACCATCGGAGCCCAGAGTCTCAAAGCTCCTATCCACCGTATATCTTAACAGAGAATGTGGATTGTAGATCCACCTTCCTCCATGAATTCACTAGTTCAAGGTTTTGTGATGTTTGTGATGTGCATAAAGGGAAACCTCCAAAGCTCCGCAGCTCCAAAGTTTCAAGTCTCTGAATAAGCACCCAACTATTAGCACTTAGTCACATTTGTGGTCACATGCGAATTAAGGGCTAAAGGAAAAAGGGGGCTAGCGCCCGAAAGTGAATTGTAGAACAGAAAAAGGCTCAAAGATAGATTCATGGAGATTCTTGATCGACTAAAGACCCACAAAAAATGAAGTCTGATATTCTTTTGTTGAATCAGATTGTTTAAGTTATTCTAGAGAATCATTAAATCTAATAGTCTGAAAAAATTCGGTTGACTACACATTTTACAAAGTTAACAATTGACAGAACCAAACCGAATTGTTCCATAGTGAAGAGAAATGGAGGAGGCACATGATGCTTACAGTCTGAAGAATGAAGTTAGAGGAATGGATGTCCATTTGGGAGTTAAAGGAACAAACTACAATGGACATGGAGAATAAATAGATAAATACATGGGCATGATGAAAATCATTAAAAAGTTGTAAAACGATGTCCAAATTTACCAGGAAGATAACAAAAGGCTTAAGAGAGCTAAGGAGCAATAGGAATACTTCAATATGAAGTTAATACGGAGCCTGGAAAGAATTGAAAAGAAGTTGGATAAGGAGAGTGTCTCTAACAAATTAGGGAGACACATGTTCCCTGATGAGGAAAGAAGGTCAAGGAGTGGTAGAAGACATCACCAACACTCCCAAAATCATTCCCATAAGAGAGTACACCATAGCTCAAGTCCATCCCCTGTTAGGAAACATAGGAGGTATGGGGTGGATGATTTGAAAGTATAAATGAATAAGATCAAACCTCCTACTTTTGATTGAGAGCACCGGATGGATGAAGATGCTGAGACATGGCTGCTAGCCATGAGGAAGTACCTCCAATTGCAAAACTATTCTTCTGATGCAGAAGAAAGAATTTCCATATACCAACTTAAAGGAAAGGCATCCATATGGTGGGATCAACTGGTGCAAGTACAACGCCTCGAGGAGAAAAATGTGACTTGGAAGGAATTTAAGAGACATTTTGAAAATAAGTACTTAGCCAAGAGATACTCTGACAAGAAGATGAAAGAGTCCTTTGAAATTAAACTGGGTAGCATGACTATATATGAATATGAGAGGAGATTTCTAGAGTTGTTGAAGTATGTCCCTTTCATTAAGGATGAGGTAGTCAAGATCCATAGATATCTGAGTGGGCTGCCATCTTTCATCACTGATAAAATCCAATATGATGATCCCAAGACTCTGGAAGAAACTATAAGGAGAGAAAATGATTATATGATAAGCAAAAAGGAAACCCTACTTTCCAAAAATCTTGAGAAGACAAGAGGAAATTTAAGAGGGAGTAGAGGAAGAAGGGGAACAATCCACCATTTTCAAAAATAGTCCTCAAGGACAACCAGTTTTGAGAGAGACTAGGATGGCTTAAGGAGGTGGGCAAAGAAAAAGGAAAACACCTATGCAATGTTGGGGTTGTAAAGGAGATCATAAGTATAGGGATTTCCCGCACAGAAAAGACAAGGTGAGAGTTGTTCACCACGTTCATCAAGAAGAAATAGTGGAGGACACGGGAAGAACATTACCTAGGATCTATGCAGCCCTGGACAACAAGCAAGATGAGTTTCAATCACACATGATTGAAGTTGAAGGTATGATCAATAACCCTGCCTTTACTATTTTAATTGATTCAGGGGCTAGTCATAGCTATATAGATCCTAAGGTAGTGGAAATATTTCAATTACCAAGAAGCAAGCATGGGACATCTTGGTTGGTGCAACTGGCTATAAGAGCCAAGAGAAAGGTTGTTGAGTTGGTTAAATCATGTCTAGTGGGCATGAATGGACTAAGTACCAAGGAATATTTGAACATCTTGCCTTTGGGATCATATGATTTCCTAATTGGTATGGATTGATTGGAAAAACACCATGCTATAATAGACTATCATAACAAGGCATTCACTTTCTTGGATGAGGAAGGAAATTAGAGAGTAGTCCAAGGAATTCCCAGGGCAGTTATTGTCTGAGAAATATCAACAATACAACTGAAGAAGTGTCACAGAAAGGGTTGTCAAATATTTGTAGCCCGTATGGAGGAATCATATAAGGATAAGGTGCCAAATTTGGAGGTTCATGCAGTCCTAGAAGATTTTGAAGATGTGTTCAAGGAGGTACCAGGATTTCCCCCAAAGAGAGATATCAATTTCTCTATAAATTTAATGCCTGGAGCACCTCCAATATCAAAGAATCCTTACATAATGAGTACACCAGAGATGAAGGAGTTTCAAATGCATCTTGAATAACTTTTAAAGAAGAGGTATATATGCCCAAGTGTGTCACCTTGGGGTGCCCCAGTCTTGTTCATGACAAAGAAAGATCAGACATTGAGATTGTGCATCGATTTCAGACAGTTGAACAAAGTGACTATAAAGAACAAGTATCCTCTACCAAGGATTGATGATCTCTTCGATCAGTGGAAGGATGCAAGGATATTTTCAAATATAGATATCATGTCAGGACATCATCAGGTAAGGATTGAAAAGGAATACATCAGCAATATGACCTTTAGAAAAGGGTATGGTCATTATGAGTTCACAGTGGTGCCATTTGGGTTATCAAATGCACCAACTATTTTCATGTTCTTAATGAATGGCGTTTTTCGAGAATATTTAAACAAGTTTGTCATTGTATTTTTGGATGAAATCCTTGTATATTCCAAGTCAAAAGAAGAACATGAGCATCATTTGAGGATGGTGTTTCAAGTGATAAGAAAGCATCAATTGTATTCCAAATTGAGAAAGTGCTCAAATTTATCAAAACATAATTCACTATTTGGGGCATATCATATCTGAAGAAGGGATAGAAGTGGACCCTGAAAAGATTGAGGCCATTAAAGGGTGGAAAACACATAAGAGTGTGACAAAATTCATATCCTTCATGGGTCTAGATGGCTACTACAAAAGGTTCATTGTAGGGTTTTCAAGAATAACTCATCCCATAACTTGCAAAGGAAGGGGAAGAAGTTTCAATGGACAACAAAATGGGAAATGAACTTCCAACAATTGAAGCAGTTGTTAACCCATGCTCCAATTCTGAATATTGTAGATTCGAATGAAGAATTTGTAGTTTGCAAAGATGCATGAAAAGGACTGGGTGGATTCCTCATCCAGAATGGGTTTGTTATATGTTTTGAAACCAGGAAATTCAAAGAGCATGAAAGGATCTATGCCACTCATGATCTGGAATTGGCAGCCATAGTGCACACTTTAAATAAATGGAGACACTACCTCATGGGAAGAAGGTTTGAGCTGAGAACATACCATAATGGTCTGAAATATTTGTTTGACCAACCTACTTTGAATGCTAGGCAGAGTAGATGGTTGGAATTCCTCTATGAATATGACTTTGATATCAAGCACATCAAGGGAAAGGAGAGAAAAGTTGTTGATGCGCTTAGCAGGAGAGTGCATGAACTTCATACTACAACCATTATCATGTATCATATGGATCTTAAGGGAAATATTTATGAGGCTGCAAAATTTGATTTGCAGTACTTGGAATTGGTAACTAAATTGCAACAAGGTAAAATGCAACAAAAAGATGAAGATTATGAATTAGGAATTGATGGAATTCTCTTGTACAGAAACATAGTTTATGTACCCAGTTCTCCTAAGTTGAGGAGTATGATTTTAAAAGAGATGCATAATGTACTTTATGTGGGACACCATAGATATTAGAAAACAATGGCAATAGTAAAGAGCCATTACTATTGGCCATGCATGAAGAAATAAATTGCAGAGTACATCACCAGATGTATGGAGTGTCAAAGGGTCAAATTTTAGCATAGAAACCCAACTCGGTTGGCACAACTATTACCCATCCCTGAGTGTAAGTGGGAAATGGTGACAATGGATTTCAGCACAGGTTTACCCAGAACAAACAAGCAACATGATTCTGTCATGGTGGTGGTGGATAAGCTTACGAAAGCTACCCATTTTATTCCATTGAATACTACTCACAAGGAATATAATGTTGTTGTTATTTATATGAGGGAAATATCACGTTTGCATGATATTCCCAAGAAAATTGTGTCTGACAGAGACCCAAAATTTACCTCGAAGTTTTGGATAGGATTATTTAAGGGGCTCAGAATGAGCCTAAATTTCAGTACAACTTATCATCCTGAGTCTGATGGACAAACATAACGAGTAAATCAAGTGATAAAAGATATGTTAAGAATGTATGTGATGGAAAAACCATATAGATGGGAGGACTACCTACACTTGGTAGAGGTTTCTTACAACAATGGGTACCAAGCATCACTGAAGATGAGCCCATTTGAAGCACTTTATGGAAAAAAGTTGGACACCCCAGTAAGTTGGGACAACCCAATTGATAGAGTAGTGGTTGGGTGAGAGTTGATCAATGAAATGGAAGAGAAAATGCTAAAGATTAAACAAAAATTGAAGACTGCCCAAGATAGGAAGAAAAGATATTCCAACAAAGCCAACACCCACAAGGAATTTAAAGTGGATGATCATGTTTTCTTGAAGGTGAAAGCCAACAAAAGTTCCCTGAAGTTGGGAAACTGTTCCAAGTTGGCAGCTAGATATTGTGGGTCATTTGAAATTCTAGAAAGGATTGGACCAATAGCTTATATGCTTGCATTTCCTGCATGCATGGCTATACATAATGGATTTCATGTCTCCTTGCTCAAGAAATATATACCTGATGCTAATCATTTGATTGATTGGAATGTGATTCAGGTGGAACAAGAAGGCGCTTTATAGGTGCACCCGGTGCACATGCTAGAATAGAAGGACAAGCAGCTCTGAAATTGAGCCATAAGGATTGTAAAGGTCTAGTGGACCTGGTACGGACCTGCAGACGCAACGTGGGAGCATGAAGATGCTATGCAGGCAGAATACCTGCATCTTTTTGAATATTTTGGAGATCTTGCTAATGTTGTGTAATTAAGTTCCACTGAGGACAATGCAAAAATAAGAAGAGGGGATTATAATACCCCAAGGATGAGCTTCGATTGTAATTATTAATGTAATGATGTTTTTTAGGTTGGTGAGCCAAGTAATTATAAGCTCGTAGACTTATGTGTTTATTAGGTTGGAGAGCCTAGATGCTAAGGCCAGTGGGCCTAATTTTGTATATGTAATTATGCATATTATTAATAAAAACACATCACTGCGTGTAGACCGACCATGAAGAAAGAGTTATAGGGGAATAAAATCCACTGGGTAGGGAAACAGATGGGGTTGTGAGTCTAGGAAAGAAGGGCTAAGCTTAGGAGATTATAGATTAATATATTATTATTCTAAAAGTTGTAAAGAGGATATTAATTTATCCTAAGTTCCTTTAGGGAGAGGAACAAGTTCCAAGTGGGGGGAACATGCTCCTGGAGGGAGCTAAGTGTCATCCAAAACCCATGAATATTTATGGGGGTACATCCTCACGAATCTCGGTATTCTGACCATTCTCATCATTCATACCAGGCTCACCATCTATTACCTGGATTGACCAGCGTACCCAACAAGCACACCATAACCGTGGAACGAAATTGTGGAATTCCTTAAACACCCCGAACCTCTGTGACAAGCCCGAATTGATACCCTCGTTGTACCTATGCCTTCAGGTTGCCTATGTATTGTCCTATCAATACTATTCCCCACATCTAGTTTTTGTTGCTACCATCACCATGCCCGTGTGTTGAGAAGAGAGAGTGAAGATGCAAGTTGTCATACATGTGAGCAACTCTCTCGAGGTGAGAGAGTGTGCTGAGGAAGTGAGATCTCTTGTAGGAAGTCTAGTAGTAGCTATAGATCTCTAAGAATTCCTAATCCATCATGTTGTTGAAGCTCTAGAAAGGGAGGTGTAACATCCAATGGACTGTGTGACAATGAAGGTTTACACTCCTATGGTGGGAGAGGCATGTGGGGAATGAGAGTCTATGAGTTGTGGGTGTAAGTGGCTCCTTGGAGGAAATCATTCCTGTTGTACTGTGCAACTTCCTGTTGTCCCTGCCTATCCTAAGAATCCCTTGTCCGGTGGAGTTTAGTCCCAGCTCAGGGGTGACCACTATTGAGAGTGATAAACAACGTGGTCTAAGGCTGGGAGGTTTGTGGAAGGTCTGCAAGAAATTGGTGTACTTCAATTAAAATATAAGTATCATTTCCAAGTTTGGTTATATATTTTGTATTTATATATGTTTTTATATTTATGGGTTTTTTCTGTGATTACTGCATGTATGATTTTACTATTATTTCTACATTATGCTATGTGGTAGCATAATGCAAGTCATTTGTTAAATTTTTATTTGTTATTGTCGCTTCTGCAAGAATATATATATATATATATATATATATATATATATATATATATATATATATATATATATATATATATATATATATATATATATATATATATATAATGTTTATGTCTGGTTAAAATTGCATTAGATATATATATGTGTATACTCTAGCATGAGTTTTATCTAGATTAGCATGGCTGGACATGAGTTTGTCGGGGATGCCACAAATTGATATCAGAGAAGAAATATGTTTGCTTTGTGACATTGCCTGGTCTATTGGTGGGTGGGGGAATGACAATGTGAATCCTATGAATTAGAACTCTCGTCTGAAGAAGTGTTGGCATGCGCATGCTCATCATCTCTGACAGGTGGAAGAACAAAGGTGTCTGCATGCAGCTGTTGAGGTACATGCGAGACACTTTTCTTGAATTCGACACTACGCTCAATGATGAGTTGGTATGAGGAAAAATCAATTAGCCTGTATCCCTTCACACCATTGGGGTATCCAAGAAAAATACACACATTTCTTTGTGTATAAAGTTCCTTCCTCTTTTCAGAGGGAATTCGGGCCCATGCATGTGAACTGAAAATACGAAAGTGGGTCACTTCTGGTTTGAGGCCACTCCAAGCCTTGTAGGGGGTCTTATCCTTGAAAGATCTACGGGGAGATCTGTTTTGGATGTAGATTTAACAATTAAGTGCTTCAACCCATAATCTCTATGGAAGTGACTTTTCATGTAGCATGCAAGATGCCATCTCGTTTAGAGATGTGTTTTTCCACTCAACAACTTCGTTTTGTTGTGTAGTACAGGGAATTGTTTGTTGCAACTAAATCCATTCCTCATGATAAATATTCTATATCTCATGGTTGACATACTCTTCCCCATTATCAGTTCATGGGACTTTGATTTTATTTCTTAACTGTTTTTCAACAAGGGATTTGAAATCTTTGAGGTGTTGAAAGACCTATGATTTTTTCCTGAGAAAGAAAATCCATGTGAAACGTGAGAAATCATCAACAAAAATGATCATGTACCTCACTTTGTTGATTGATGGATGTGGAAAAGGTCCCATGAGGTCACTATGGATCGAATCTAAAGGAGAGGAAGCTCTATGAGTGTTTCCTTTATCAAATTTCTCTTGAGGGTGTTTTCCAAGAACACAACCCTCACAGATTCCTTTGGAGAAATGGATGTCTAGTAGACCATAAGCCAATCCTTTCTTCCTAATTCATTGCATTTATATAAAATTTAAATTCCCAAACCTTTCGTTCCATATCCTATTGAATTCATCAGCGTGGGTAAGGACTAAAGCAAAATCTTGTTCAATAAACTTAGAAAATGTATACAATCTAGATTGATGATTTACCTCATCAGTAGCAACCCTAGAATTGGTTTGCATGTCATAGATGTACACTGCATCAGGTGTGACTATGAATTTATTTTTGATGCCATAATTTTTCATCTGATACTGGGAGAGAAGATTGATGGAAAGTTTGGGAATGTGAAACACATTCTCGAAGCTTCCATTGGTGAGTTCAATCCTTCCTTTGCCAGTGACCTTTATTGGATATTTTTCCCCCATCAGAATAGGAGGACCTTTGCATGCATCCAATGAATAATATGTTGGAAGATTGGTTGTTGTCATTGATGTCAACCCTAGTCATGGGTTTTGGACCACAATATTGATGAAGTTATTTGGACATGAAGGAAAATGCACATGTAGATACAACACCCATGGATGGATAGTATACATCATGCTCTTTCCGGTGGTATGTGGCACGTCACGTGGATCCTCATGGTTGAGGAGAAATGAATTTTTGAAGATGACAAAGTGAATTGTACATGTAGGCCCTGAAGACAATTAACGAAAAGAATTACAAAATAAGAAAGTGTCAGGTCGGCCCTAATGTTAAAAGGAAGTGACATAAATGGTATAAATAAACATCATTATACATTCATTTGATACAAGTCCAATTTCAGATAGAAGAAGAAGTAAAAGAAGGCCGGATTTCAAGGGAGGATGAAGTCTTTTGGTGATGTGTTCTAAGGTATGTTATTTTCAGGTCATCTTACCATTTTTGCCATAACTTTTTTTCTAGAACGATTCAGATGGTGAAATCAATATGGTAGTGAGAATACATATCAAGGTACCTCTGGTAAAAGTTTCAGCTCTTGATTCACTATAATTATGGAGATATACTCTGTGGAATATAGGGTTTGTGACCAGTCCTGAAACTAGTCAAAAAATAGGTGTTCCGGGTAAAACAGTCATAACTTTTTCATACAGACTCCAAATGCCATGGGACCACTTCCATTGGAAATATTACGGACTGTAGTTTCTTGTGTGAAAGTTTCAGAATCAGATGTTAAATATTGAGCGTGGGGCGTGCTGTACAAGTCGGGTCTTCTGAACAGACCAGAATTGAATAAAGTTTTATTATCTCTCATATATTCTTGGGTGGAAGGAAGGGGCAAGGATAGAGAGTTCATATATCTCTTTATATTGGAGGATTGTATCTTCCTCTTGGAGGTTTATCCCTCCCTTTACATTTGGAAGCTGTAGCTACCTTTGGAA